>JAVTVY010021371.1:600000-791449 GCA_036873755.1 Hanleya hanleyi | reverse complement strand
GAAACTTATAAAACATAGCTATACCACCAAGCGCCTCCACTCAAAGTTTCCCAAATTTGGCGATACATATACGCATGCTGATAGCAAAAAACGAGCGTAGCGTGCAAGATCTATGGCGTTGCGTTTCGTAACTTGTGTCTAATTCCTCTTAACCCGGAGCTAAGGGCCGTATGAACCCAACTACTGCAAGATCCGCATGGTGCTCACATGAACTATTTCTTCACAAAATAGGCACGAGGCAATATGAGTTGTCTCCCTTGTTTATACGTTCGCCTGTCGTTTATTAATAAACGGCGAACCAGCTCATAATTATTTTAATTGCTGGGTTAAGATGAATAGATTTTTGGCTAATTTCCTCCATTGTTTTTTTATATCCAGTAAGGCTCATCAACTGATTGCAAAAATTTGTCCACTAATCCCTTCAACTGATTAACATAGTTGCTGTTAATTTTCTCAAATTACAAGCGTCTAGTCCGTCATTCATAATTCAGCCGTCGTCCATTAGAGAATATCCGCGTCCATAATCCAAAGACCTATTCCATATTCCATATAACAGTATTAGCACCAAATTCAAAAACACAATCATAGTATACATACACATAGGCTTGTCTCCTGCAAGAGAGAAGCGGTCAACAGTTTTCAGTGATGCCGGCAAGACATCATAATGTTCCAAAAATATCAAATCCGTATCGCTGATCAGTATTCTTAATCCATACTATTCGTTGTGAAGTCATCCCACACAAATCCCACGCTTCAGGGTCATGACTAAATATAAGAAGATCAAGTTGCCTACATTGTAACTACACCGTTCAAGTTTTACATTTGAATGGAATGCGGACTGTTAATAAAGACGGAAAAATTCCTAGGCGTGATGATGTAAGCGGGAGTATATCGCTGTCAAAATTGTGACATAACTTCCACTTTCGTGAGAGTCGTGATCTCTCTATCACGAAGGCATACCTCTCTGATGAGAATACAGCTTTTTAATGTGTTGTGTTGATCACTTTCAGCTGGGTTGTTAACTTGTTTTGCTGGGATACTTAAAATTTTGTTTGATCGTCGCTACTTAGCTGAAACACTGGTGAACTCGACGTTAAACTTTAATTCTCTCTCTCTCTGTCTCCGCCCTTGTAAATATATTATCTCATTCTGAACACCTGTATGCCAGATTATAACAGGACTCGAACAAAGTCTTAGATATTCTAAATACAAATTCCCAAATAATCGCATCATCCGAACGCATGGCACAAACATACGTAGACACTTCTGTACTGGAATGGAAAATTCCCTTAGCTCGGTAAGATGAAATAATCAAAGCTCATTGTTATTTTATCAGCACAATTGACTCCACTCGTTTCTGTATTGTTGCTGATATACGTGTTCAGATAAAAAATTTATATCCCACATATCTTTTGCCTGGTGCTTATATACTATAATCCGATAAGCCACTGCCTTTTTGAACTTCAGGGTTTCAAAGATTTCTTGCGATAATCACTTGTGAAAGCTCCCCTATAATGCATTTACCGAATTGTAAATTTGGAGTGAAGGGAAGTTATCTACAATTATTTGTGCATAGATGGCGCAACGGGATTCTAGCATGTTATCATCCGGGATTGGCATAAGTAGTCTCCAACACGTCTGCAAGGGATTAGGCGCCAACTAGACTTAACTCACGTCTGTTATCGCGAAGCAAGAAATTCCCATTTATTTATAGAAAACCCGCATCTTAGAACCACATGCCCGTGTTTCCGTATACAATAATTACCGAAATAGTGGATTATCTATCGTTCATTTGAAATACAATCTCCAAGCACTCCATGAGTTAAAAAAAAATGTAGGCTATAGGCCTAGGTCTACCGTACTCATCTGAATAGCCAGAAACACTTTTCGATCAAGCCATGATCAGGCGATGTAGAATCGGCCATACACGATTAACTCACGAACGTTTACCAAAAAAAAAAGAGCCAGTCACAAGGTGTATTCCATGCCAGGAAGATCTAAGAGTGAAATATGTTCTTATCGTTTAGATTTCAAGATTATAAGAGATTCTTTTTAGGAATGCTTCCAGAATTTCCCAAATCTTTCCAGTTTCAACACGCTTTGTTGTTAACGTAATTTATTAATTCTTGAAGCCCGCCTAGTTAGAGACAGCATTTGAGAACAAACCAAACAACAGCGCTACTTTTATAAACGTACCTCTTAGTCCGTTTGTGTGTACACATTTTAGCGGATTTCGAGCGCTTTTCTTCGGAATCTTTTCCTAAATTGTGTTTTTTCCCTCCAGCGCTGGTAAAGTCGTTTATGGACCGAGTAGAGTTTATTAATATTTAACTCTCTTCCTTTGTTTCAACGTTTTTGCTTTATTATCTAGATATTATGATGTTGTCAATGCCGAATTATATGTACTCAAAATTTCAACTTTGTTCGTCATATTCTCAGATTCACGGTCATGCCTTCAAGCTATTAAAAGTGGAACACCATGTTGAATATTCTACAATTATATGACTGTATATTTGATCTACAGATTGATATTGTTTTGTTGGTTGCTGTCACGTTGACATCAAAAGTAATACTGAGGCTGTCTGAACTCGGAGATCGGAGCATTGCTAAAAAATATGTCAAATATCAGTCCTGAGTCTCAGATATGTGATGTCAAATGATTCATTATTATGGAAGTGACACGAGCTGGTTTCCGGATGAAGTCAGACCGAGTGATTTGCACGTGCAATTTCGTCTCTGTTATTTCGAGTATTTCTGGGGTTTTAATCTGGTATTATTCCAGATTCTTTGTGTAGTATTTTTCGCGAACGTTTTTGGCATCTGTGCATGGTGAAATTTTGAGTTGATTCGTCAAGATTTTCGCTGTTCGCGGCGTTTTTGTTTGTTTGATTTGGTGAGCCCATTTGGGTTGACCGAGATCACCATTTTACTTGTGCAGGTAGATGGCGCTGTGTTGAATGTAATACGGTCATACGGGGCTTTTGGGTCTTTGAAGGCACTGTGCAAGACGTGATGTACAGAATTTATTTGCTGATTACAAGCGCCCATATAAGGCATGAGAATCACAGAATAACAGTTAATGATTACAATTGACATGACGAAATAATTAATCACAGATTGACTTAGTTAATGATAGCCAAGTTGACATGGCTTCGTTCATTCCTACACTTAGCCATGAGTCCTTTTCATGTACCCTCCGGGATCACACGGCTCCATGGGTCGTTCGGCTCTGTCCGGCAATAAAACAACAGTTTAATTGCCCTGAAGAGCTCATCCGTCTGCAATCAGTCTTCGAACATCAACGTCCGGTTGAATTTCTCCTCCGTTATATTCGTGTCACCTGATCGGCGACGTATATCGGGGAGCACGTGACGCGTACGAAGATAATGGCGAAAGTACAATCAAACTCTTTAAAAAAACTCGATAAAGCCAATAGACAGTTAGAATGGGTTGTTTTATTGCCGGATAGAGCCGAACTACCCATGGAGCCGTGTGATCCAGGAGTATACATGTAAGTTCATGGAGAGGACTCATGGCTGAGTGTAGGAACGAACGAAGCCATGTCAACTTGGCTAAGTTAATGATTGCATTTGATTTGCCAAAGAATGAACACACGAATCCATATAAATAAACACTGGGTGACACAGTCAATAGGGCCTATACGAACTGCCCACCAATAGCGGTCTTAATGGACAAAAAAAGAAGCATAATGCTTCAGTTACAGATCAAATCTCGCTTCAGTTCTGGTCTGAAAGGCAACTTCAATGTAGCCAGCATAATGTTTTAATATATAACTATCTTCGCATATCATAAGCCAAATAAACATATCGTTTGGAGACAGCCGGGAAACGGACGGATATTTTGTAAATACTAATTTCATCAAATTTTCTCTCTCCTTTGAGTAGAGTGAGCATCGCATGACAATGAATTTCATCTTCAACCTCGCCCAAAGAACAATTACCACATATTCTGTCGTTTGGATGTTTCCTTGTGTATCGACCGACTTCAATTTCCAAGTGGTGAGAGCTAACTCTAAGACGCGTTAATTGTTTTCGACAAGATTCATTTTGAAGGATTTTAAGATAGACTCTCTTCCAAACTTACTCTTCAATTTTCCGTATGTTCGTAGTTTACCCTCATTCTTAATAACGAATTGATCTACTTGAGTTTCCCAGTTGGATTTATATAAGATTTGGAGACTTCTACGGATGATAGATATATACAGGTTGAGGGTTTCCTATTTGCCATATTTAAAGATTTATGTATAAATTCCAGAGAACCGAACCATGAGTTTTTGTACTCCTCGTGTAGAGTTTTAATAACGGAAAGAGCTTGAAAAGGCATTTTCCCAAGCCTTGACTAGAATTTAATAACCTGGCAGAAAATATCAATAAAAAGGAGAAAACGACCCAATTCACCAAGGCATGCTAAATTACAAGAACGTGAATGAAGCCCAAGAACATACTTACAGAATTTAGTGTTTAACTTTTCACAATCGTATTGGTTTGTGACCTTGTCAAAACATATATTAGCTGCGTTTCCTGAAATGAAATTCGCAGGTCTATTCAGCGCTCCCCATATTTCACACCCATATTATAATACAGGTTTTTTTAACTGTTGATATATAGCGCGGGTATTTGTAAACTGTTGACAACTGTTATTTTCTTGTTTGTTTGTTCGAATTAATCTTTTCTGGAGCTTTCTGGGTGGGAGTCTATAATTAATAATTGGTTTTTAGTGCACATGTATATAACACTGTCTTTGAAGGCTTACGACCACGTTTGTGGTGTTGGCGTGTGCACTTCCGGTTTTTACTGAGGCCACCATTTGCGCAGTCGACACTCCAGCGTGAAAACAAACATGGCGGAGCTGATCATATATTCAAGCGGGGACTGGTACAAATGGCGGCGAAACCCACTC
Organism: Hanleya hanleyi; assembly: GCA_036873755.1. Lineage (NCBI taxonomy): Eukaryota > Metazoa > Mollusca > Polyplacophora > Lepidopleurida > Hanleyidae > Hanleya > Hanleya hanleyi. Next base: position 786,529 of record JAVTVY010021371.1, on the reverse strand, counting down.
AAAAAGACAACAGATGTTGGCCGTTCGGACGATTCGGACTAGTTCATGATACGTTTTATCGGAAAATGCATGGTAAGGAGCAACTAAATCATTGTTCATACGATTCGGGCTTCTACATTACGATGGTGGCTAGGATGTATGTGGGAACTAATGACGGTATCATTAGGTCCCAGTTGGGGCTATGTTGATATATAGCACGGGTTATTTGTGAACTGTTGATTTGATGGTTTGTTCGAATTAATCTTTTCTCGAGCTCCCTGCAGCGGAAATTTATAATTATTTCTTAATGCTATGGCAAACAAACTGTTAGAGAGGCCACTTAGACTTTTAGAGCTGAATGCCGCTAAGCCGATTGATATTTGGCGCCCTGTAAAAGAGTGTCGGATCAGGGCCGAAAGTCGTTATTGGATTAGCGCAGGTGACAAAGGATCTCTGGATTGTGACACTAAAAGACGAACAGGCTAGAGAGTTCTCTCAAACGGTATCTTGGATTTTCAAGATCAGTGCGTTCACTTTGAGAAGATTGCACCCACGAAAGTACTTGTCAGAACAAAATGTTCTGTGGAAATACCACACACTGTATATTTTTGAGAACTCAGAGGTTCCTACAAGTCATTTTCATAGCTACCCACAGCAAAATATTGAGTTTTTAAATGTGAAAAATGAATTTACTTAAATTTTAGCGACCCTTCTGTGAAATCAAATTGAATATTTTTAAATTTTAGCATCCCTATGCTATTTCTGGTTAAATACCTACACAGGTGTTTGGTAAGCTATTTATCGGGGGGAGGGGTGAGGGCTCGACAACAATAGAAGTTCCACGTGTATTCTGCTTTTTCTTACAAGACCGACAATATTCTCGTTCACTGCTATTGAAGACCAATCATCCATGGCTTCATCGTAGAAGATGAGGATGATCATGAATACATAAGGGACATTCAAGTATGCATCGAGGGGGGAGGGTGGTAAAAAAATGTTTTCCAAAGGGTACTCTGGTTAAATCTTGCATACAGGGGGTAGGGGAGGGGGGTAAAAAAAATCTAAATTTTTTGCGTATATAATACTTGAATGCTCCCTAATCATTGTGGATGAAGAACTTAGTTGCGGCTTTGCCATATGGACACCTTCTCAAGCTCCCTCAATAAAATAAATCTGAAACACAATGTGTTTGATTTGTTGTTTTTTCGTTTCAATTTTTCAATATGAGTAGACGGACAGGCACAGGACAAGGACGCATGCATGCAGGCAAACCAAAGATGAGATCATTCTAATGAAGCTTCCATACAAGTTTGTTGAAATTCCACTGGCTGACTTATGAACGAAATTGACATTGACTAGAAAAGTCCTCAAAAAGAATCAACAAAAGCTCGACATTACACGATTATCTTGAGCTTATATTGATCAATCCAGGGATTCAAAAAGTCATCTAGTTATTGTTCTTGTTCAAATTCAAGATAGCTTGTCAGACCACTGGAAGTTTTTAACTCATACCACAAATCGAAACAGTTAATCGTCTTCAGAAATAATTTCAACTCGTCTTGGTGATTCAAGCCATAGATTCAGAATTTCCTGAAAATCAAAGTTCCCCTGGAAGAGACAAATTCGCATGATCCGGTCCAAATTTTCTGATGTAAGGCGACTGCGCAGAGGGGTCGAAATCAGGTTCATAACACTCCATTTGCGCTCAACTGCCAGTAGGCTCATCAGGAAAACCATGTCTGGTTGAAAACTCTCATCGCGAACATCTTTCACTCCAGTGTCAAACTTTTTGAGAAGAATCTGGTCCAAGCTGTCCAAATGTGCTTCACAAAAGTCACAGCGTCCTGCACAGGCAGGGGCAATAGTCAGCCAACGTATGACAATATCCAAAGATCATCTTCGAAGGCTCGTAGCCTTGTGCCCGAAAAATTGCTTCTAAATCATCACACCTCAATGTGGAGTCGTCAAACAACTTCCATAAATGGAGAATGAAAGATACAAATCTCTCTACGACTGTGTTTTTTTTTCATGTGCTTGAAGGGCAGAGCCAGAAGATGTTTGATGCACTTTATGTATTTGCAATGCGGGTTTACTCGTCTAAAGTATCCATGTAAACAACCACGTATACCCGACATGACAATGGTAGTGTTCATATCCGCATATATGCAGCATTTCAGGTCTAAGTCATTCTCTTTGAAAAACTTCTCTATTGTGGCAAACAGTCCTTTCGCTGACTTATCGTACACCCAAAGTAATCCAAGGAAAACGTGTATTTCCCCAGCCTCGACTAGTAACACAAAAAGTGCCATATTCTCACGGTTGGATTCATCGGTTCGCCTCGTCCAGGATCATGGAATGCATGGAGGCCTGCTTGATCCGTGCAATGGTTGACCTCCAAACCCCAAAACTAATTGCATGCAGAAATCTATTTACACTGTGGCTACTGCAGTAAGTGGCATTTCCTGTTGAGTTCTTCACACAATCTATGCAGGACATCTTCAAGAATGTCCTCTGCAATGAAGTGTACGAGGTCGTCAAAGTTTCTAGTTAAAGCCCATTTCTTTCTGAACATAGAGACAACAATTCTTAACAGCTTCGTAATGGCTTCTCGCTTCTGTTGTTTCTCATCTCTCTTTTTGATGTTAGATAAAGCTGTTCCTATCTCCAAACTTTCACAAGCTTGTACTCTTTTCTTCACTGCCTTGGTGTGCTTTTCTGAATTTTGATGGGATGACAGTCGTCGGGCTGCATGACTCCTAGGCCTGGCAACAGGTTGCGTTATCCACTTTTCTCGATCTAAGGGCGGGAGTGTGGCCATGGTGAAAGAGTGCACGCTCGTAATCTCGGCTGCTGGTCTGGCGTGTGTTCGAATCCCACCGAGGACTTTCAGGAAATGAAAATATGCCCGCTCACAGCTGGGCTTATCAGTGTCCAGGGTAAAAGAAACTGAGAGCGATCTCGTGTCCAGGCACATGTAGGCACCATCGTGATACGGCTGAAAAATTGTTGAAAACGATGTTAAATCTTATTCACTCACTCGATCCAAGCCGCCCTTTCCTGGAACACCAAAGACTTCGCAAACTTTACACATGTATCTTCCTAAAGCCATGTTCACATATAACTACCCATACCGTTTCTGTCAGTATGCCAGGTCAAATAACCGCCCGTCTGCGTCAGAGGAGACATTCCTAGTCTCATCGGAGTTCTGCTCCATGTCAGTTTCGGAGTCTGATTCCATCATTGTATCTTCTTCGTTGACCTTTGCTGGACTTGAAATTGTTTGTTGACGCTTAAATGCCTTGTCCACAGGTGCGGATAATTCCTCAGACTCCGGTTGCTTATCTTCTGGCGTGTCCAGAACAGGAACATCTGTGGGGTCTGGTGGTGTCATCAACCCTGGCATTTCTTTGATCATATACATAGCAAACTTACAGCATACGCTCTTTTTGTCAGTGGCAGGTTGTCCTGAATATTAGTTCAGTGTTTTTTTTTGTACCATGTGCCATTGCATCGACAAGTGATGGACACGGTTCTGCCAAGCCATCGGCGTGGAGATCATCCATGTAATAGTATTTATTGCCGTATCCTGTGGCGGCCATGTGATGACCTGGAACATGTAACGCAGCACAGGTGAGGCTATATGTCTTCTTTCCCAGAGTCATCACCTGAGGCAAGGTGTGGGGGGGGGGGGGATTTTTGTAGTCATTGTAGCTTGTGGTGTGCATCGAACATCCAACTGGATTACCAGGAAATCTGAAAAAATGGACCTGCGGATTTGAGTCAATGACAACATTGTGCTGAATTGATATGGCTTCAATGTTCACTGTTCGACAGTACTTGTTCGATCGTTTTGCGTGAAGTCCAGCCCTTTTATTTAAGGTGCTCATGATGGCGACAGAAATGTCCTTATTTGCAGTTTGGATGTGAATCCCGTCTAACAGCCAAGCAGCTTCGTTGATTGTAAAGATTGTAAGTGGGATATCATTGAAGGTCATGTCGCAGACACTGCATCTAGAATTCTAAGTTATATTGATTCTGCCACAGTGGGTTAGAATGTGATTGACAAGATCATCAATCTTTGCACTGGGTGTTCCCTTTGGCAATCCAGTGGTTGGCTAGGTCGCCAACAGAATGTCCCAGAATTTGTTTAACAGGTCCAAATAATATAATATTCATATGTAAATATTACTATTACCAGGTGCTGGTTAAAGAATTGAGTGTAGACATATCATCATCAAATACGTCTACTTACTCCCAAACTGCATTTACTTTGGAAGACTTATTTGACAATCACAAAAAGTTTCTCAGGGAAAGAGGTATTTGTCCTCCAACCAATCATAACGACATACCTGAAGCATACTGGACTCCCAAAATACATAAATCAGCATACAAAGCTAGATTCATAGCTGGTTCTAGAAGCTGCACCACCAAGCTTCTTTCAACCTTCTTCTTTAAAAAGCATTTTGGGAAAGGTATTGCGCCACTATTTCTAAGAACTCTGGCGTTAAATGTGTGTGGATATTGAAAAACTCGAAATGTCTTACGGAAAAACTTGATGCTAAAGGTCACATACCGTACAGACATGTATCCACGTGAGATTTCTCGACTCTTTATACTACAATCCCTCATCAGGACCTTATTGACCGTATTAAGTTCATTAATAGTATCTGTTCAAGAAAACTGATCGCAGATATATTAATGTCGGAAGCCATAAAGCATTCTTTAGCTCTGCTACATACAAGAGATATCATTCATGGGATGTTTCTTCGTTTATAGAGTTGCTTGAATTTCTCATTAAAATATCTATGTGAAATTTGGCAACACAATATATCAGCAGCATATAGGTATTCCAATGGGTATTAACTGTGCACCCCTGTTGGCTGACCTGTATCTGTTCTCTTATGAATATGACTATACGCAGGCGCTTTCAAAAACCGATCCATTCAAAGCCCGTTCCTTCTCATTCACCAAACGCTATATAGACGATCTTCTCGCTGTGGATAATCGCTATATAAATGACGCAGTGGAGGATATATATCCACCTTCACTGGATTTGAAGGAAGCCACAGATAGCCCTACAGGCACATCATATTTAGATCTATATCTCTATAAAAATGAAGCGGGCATTCTCTCTCGTCGACTTTATGACAAAAGAGATGATTACAATTTCGACATCGTAAACTATCCCTTTCTGGACAGTGGGACCTGCAATATGGCGTATACATATCTCGCCTAGTAGCATTTGGTAGATCCTGTGTTAAATGTGACGATTTTAATCAACCTCACAAAACATTGTTGCAGAAACTTATAAAACAGGGCTATTCCAATAAGTGCTATTCCACTCAGAGTTTCTCAAATTCTCAATATCGCATGCTGATAGCAAAATACGAGCGTAGCGTGCACGATTTATGGCGTTACGTTTCGTAACTTGTGTCTAATTCCGCTTAACCCGAGGCTAGGGGCCGTAGGAACCCATGTACTTCCAAGATCCTCGTGGTGTTCATATGAACAGTCACAATCAAAGCGTGACTGAGATACATGTACATCATTCTCTAGATGACGACTTTACAACGATTATTATGAATTAAGAATACTGATCAGCGATACGGATTTTATACTTTTGGAACATCATGATGTCTTGTCGGCATCATTGAAAACTGTTGACCGCTTTTCTCTTGCAGGAAACTAGCCTATGTTTACGTATACTATGATTACAAGCGTCTAGTCCGTCATTCATAATCCAGCCGTCGTTCATTAGAGAGTATCCGCGTCCATAATCCAAAGACCTATTCCATTTCCATATAACAGTATTAGCACCAAATTCAAAAAGACAAAAGTATACATAAACATAGGCTTGTTTCCTGCAAGACAGAAGCGGTCAACAGTTTTCATTGACGCCGGCAAGACATCATGATGTTCCAAAATATCAAATCCGTATCGCTGATCAGTATTCTTAATCCATAATATTCGTTATAGAGTCGTCATCTAAAAATGATGTACCTCAGTCACGCTTTGATTGTGACTGTTCATATGAGTACCATGAGGATCTTGAAGTACATGGGCTCATACGGCCCCTAGCCCCGGGTTAAGCGGAATTAGACACATGCTACGAAACGTAGCCCCATAGATCTTGCACGCTACGTTCGTATTTTGCTATCAGCATGCGATATGTATCGCCAAATTTGAGAAACTTTGAGTGGAGGCGCTTGGTGGAATAGCCCTGTTTTATAAGTTTCTGCAACAATGTTTTGTGACGTTGATTAAAATCATCACATTTAACACAGGATCTAGCAAATTTCTACTAAGCGAGATATGTATACGCCATATGCAGGTCCCACTGGAATATTACTATCCAGAAAGGGATAGTTTACGATGTCGAAATTGTAATCATCTCTTTTGTCATAAAGTCGACGAGAGAGAATGCCCGCTCCATTTTTATAGAGATATAGATCTAAATATGATGTGCCTGTAGGGCTATCTGTAGTTTCCTTCAAATCCAGTGAAGGTGGATATATATCCTTCACTGCGTCATTTATATAGCGATTATCCACAGCGAGAAGATCGTCTATATAGCGTTTGGTGAATGAGAAGGAACGGGCTTTGAATGGATCGGTTTTTGAAAGCGCCTGCATATAATCATATTCATAAGAGAACAGATACAGGTCAGCCAACAGGGGTGCACAATTAGTACCCAATGGAATGCCTATATGCTGCTGATATATTGTGTTGCCAAATTTCACATAGATATTTTAATGAGAAATTCAAGCAACTCTATAAACAAAGAAACATCCCATGAATGATATCTCTTGTATGTAGTCGAGCTAAAGAATGCTTTATGGCTTCCGACATTAATATATCTACGATCAGTTTTCTTGAACACAGATACTATTAATGAACTTATACGTCAATAAGGTCCTCAGTGAGATTGTAAATAGAGAGTCGAGAAATCCTGAAGGTGGATACATGTCTGTACGGTATGTGACCTTTAGCATCAAGTTCTTCCGTAAGACATTTTGAGTTTTTCAATATCCACATACATTCAACGCCAGAGTTCTTGAAAATAGTGGCGCAATACCTTTCCCAAAATGCTTTTACCTCCTGAAGGGCCTCGTCAATAGGGTTGAAAGAAGCTTGGTGGTGCAGCTTCTAGAACCAGCTATGAATCTAGCTTTGTATGGTGATTTATGCATTTTGGGAGTCCAGTATATTTTTGGTATGTCGCTATGATTGGTTGTCCATCTGACAGGCAGAATATGTACAGTACACTGTAAATATTGCACATTTGTGTTCCGTTTTCGTGTAGATGACTACCCTGAATACCATACACCATATTTATTCATGGACATGTTAAGTTCAGTATTCTACCGGTACCGGTATTTATTTTTATGGTAATTTTTAATTATAAAGAAGCGGGTGTCATATACCTTGCCAAATATACTAAGACTTTTTTTCTGTGAAGTATCCTGCAAACTAGTATGGAAAATATACAGAAAGATGCTTGGACACTTCAATGAGGTCCGACCAGCAGTTAGAGAAGCTTGGTTTTACTGTTGAGAAATGGCTCAGTCTATACTATTCCCTCGATACACGTGCCCAATCCACCTTTCCGTATCCTAATTTTGCTCTGACTTTTATAATACCGATACGGAAAGTGTTAAACGCGCGCATTCTGGGCCGCTTTATTAGGCTCGGACCACTATTAAAATTACATTGACGGCCATGTTAATGAAACTGCACCTGGCTGATTTATTAATTATTTTTGGACTTTCATCTCCTGGCAGTTTGTAGTTCCATTCAAGTCCTGCATCGCCATCTACTTCTTGGCGGGGGTCGCCCATCAAAATTTCGAGCCAGAGCGTCCTGTTGGCAAGCACCGTACTTCCGGCGAATAACTTACCTGCAAAAAGCAGAGTCTACGCACCTGCATATAGTGCCTCAGACTGGCATGAATTATGCAGTGAATTCAAAATAAAAGTCACAACTCAAAAGGGCACTTGTCATGCTTAACGTTGGCCATGCAAGCTCTTTTCTCATTATCAAAAGGAAGCTGGGAAAAAAATCAGCACAAAAACTTGTCCTCTATGGCAGAGGTTATTTAGAGGGGGGTTAACGGCTAGGGACTTTTTTTTAGTGGTCCGAGCCCTACTAGACACATTAAATTCAACCAATACAAATGAAATTTGGGAGGCATGTGACCTGTCCACTTACCATTTCATGTTAGCCTATCTGAGCTACTTCCATCAAATATGTCTCGGAATATGAACCATTAACTACATCTACCCCCATCTTTCTTCACAATACACATGTATTCACTATAGTGTGGGGTGCCTTATGGCATTAGCCTAAACCAAGAAAACTCCTGTCACTGAGGAGCTGATCAGTCTCAAAATGGATTCTGCATACATCTGTGAATCCTATACCTAAATAGAAATATCCCTAAACAGTTTCTGCATTTTTGAATAAATTTTTAAAAAAGATGCAAAAAGGCAGATTTTGGGGATTTTTATGGTAAATATGACATTTCAGTGGAAAAACTAAAAATGTGTACTTGTCAAATTCTGGTCTGTATGAAAGGGGGACATCTAATACACAAATAAATGCCAGGCAGTGGCAAAAAAAATAAATAGCAAGACCCTGATGTCACTCCTGCATACCATAATACACATAATCATGTGTATCCATTAGGGTGATACGTGCAATACATTACTGTGATCAGCCTATGATGAAAGGTGTCAGATCAATTGACACACACTTTTGTCATAGAGACCGATAGTATAAAAACTTTACCAATTACATGGCTATCTCATCACATCTCTAAAACATCACCAGATCAGCATGCGAAACTCGAAGAAACGGAAGCGAGTTAAGAAAGGAAAGAGAGGAAGCTTGGTCACCCGGTTCAAATTGGGTCATAAATTACTTCCCCAAAAAGTCTGCCATCCACAGGAGACACCCTCAACTTCAGGCATCATGAAAAACTCTGAAGAGGTGGAAACAACTAAACAGAATGAGCCAAAATCAACATGGTACCCCAGGTATGACAGAGAGGAATTCAGCAAAGTCACCAGAGTTGGTTATGATGGCCATACCTACATAATTCTGGATGAGGAAGGAAGGTCTGGGAAGGCAAAACTATTACGTCCCAAGGAGTCAAAGAAGCCGGATTTAGCAGAAAAGTATGCAAAGACTCCAGCAAAGCAGGAGAGGATAGGCATGAGACTGTTGCATGCTGGGAAACTGCAAGATATGTGGAATGAGGCAATACGGGACCACGCCACCATTACACCTACCTGCCCACTTCCACAATTTGCCGTCAGTGAGGTGAAAAGAGGATTATGCTGGAAACAAACATTAAATTGCAAGGAGTGTACCTTTGTATCTAGGCAGTGCAAACTATACAATGAGGCTCCACACAGGGGGCGGGGACCTAAGTCTGCAACGACCAACATCCAACTTCAATCCGGCCAGATGGATACTCCTGTGAGCAATAAAAAGATTAGGTTCTTATTAGCTAGCAGTGACATACCAACACCGTGTAGATCATCAATGCAAAAAACAGCAAATACTATTGGTAAAACAGTCTTGCAAACTGCAGAAACTGACATGGCGGAGAGGCGAATGGAAGTTAAAGAAATTAATAAGATGAGAGGACTACCTGAAAATCAGCCAATCAACATGCAGTTTGATGTACGATACAACAGCACAACACGGGTGAACCGCAAGAAGTATGGACAGAGTGCATCTCAAGCCATTGGAATCGTATGTGAGGACCAGACTGACCAACACAAAATATTAGGGATGTATTTGGAAAACAAATTATGTGCCTCTGGAGCTTACTTAAGGTCTAAAGGATATACTGTTACTTGTCCAGGTCATGCAGACTGCACCGCAACAATTTCAGAGCAAACCAATATATCAGAGAGAACAATAGCATATCAACTCGGGAGACAGTTTGGAGTGGAAAGTGTTCTGGTGAAATATCTTAACACAGATGGGGATGCCAGGGGGCGGAGGGCTTCGGCGAAGGGCTACAGAGTCTGCAACCAATCATCGGGGTTCAGAGGCAAGCTGATATTGTTCATCTTGGACAGTCGCAGTTCCATAAAGCCAATAACGCCAACTTCTCGGAATTCATGTTCCCAGGTGACACCAAGCAAGAGCAGAAAGAGGCACAGAAAGTCTTCAGTGGAGATCTGAAAGATAGAAGCCACCTGATTTTGAAAAATTTGTTTGAAACTTATGCAGGGGACATAACTGAAATAGCACATAGACTACCTAAGGTGTTATGCTGGAGACTGTGGAAGTTGCAGGAGGCATGCTATAGTTTGTGATGGAGGGGTTAATACTAGTTGGTGGAAGAAATCTAGAAGTCTGAGTGCAAACAACATCGAATGGTTGAATAGGGATGACAATGACAGAATACTGGTGCGAAAAATATTGAATATGAAATTGCATGCAGCAGCCCTTGAAACCATAAGGCATCTTTCAAATACATGTAAGTCAGAAGGAACAAACAGGGCATTCAGTGCCTCACTGCCAAAAAATGTGAACTTTCCTACCAATGCGGCAGCGAGAGCTGGATCCACAGTGTTAAGACTGAACCTCGGTGAAGGAACATCACAGCATAAGAAACTTGAAGCACTCCGTGCACCCCTAGAACCTGGCTCATCTGCCTGCAAAAACCTAGAACAGATACAAAAGCAATGCGATTATGAAAGATCATATAAACAGAGGCCAGAGATTAAAAGAAGAAAAATCTACAATAAAGCAATTAAACTTAAAAACTATATAAAAGCTAAGAAAGCTGAAACCGATGCGGATAAGGCAAAAGAAAGAAGAGAAGGCTACAAGAAAAGACAGCTTCACAAACACATGGCTGACTTTGAGAAAGAACACATTTATCCTAAAAGAACAAGAGTTGTCTCCCCTGATGTGTCGGACTCACCTGTTACTTCTGATTCAGATATTAACGCGTGAATTCAGGTGTGACCAATGGACAAACAATTTGGATACTGTTTACCTAAAAATACATGGCCTGAACATTTCTCCATGGCCCTACACCTCTGTCTCTGATTATTAACAAAACTGACTTCTGCACTCAGGTGTGCAATATTGTGACACCTTGGCTGATGACATAAGTGGCATATGTCACTGGTGAATTCTTCTAAATTTATATTATGATGCAAAATAAATTTCAAACGATGAACGTGAATTATTCTCCATGTTTTCTTTCCAAAAAGGCTGGATATTAATCACTCCATAATGGGGTGGCTGCTTCTTCTGCACCCCAGTCCACAGTAAACATGCTCCATTCGAGCCTAATTGGCTATTATAATTATTTTTTTCGAAATATTTTGCTCTCCATGTGGTATACAACTCCGCCATCTTTATCACTAAACTATGAAATTGACATCAGTGAGAGATTGACATCCCGCCCCCTTGTATGACTTACCTGAACCGGTGACATATGTATACTGTGTTTACGCTTTTAGGGCTCGGACCACTATTAAAATTACATTGACGGCCATGTTAATGAAACTGCACCTGGCTGATTTATTAATTATTTTTGGACTTTCATCTCCTGGCAGTTTGTAGTTCCATTCAAGTCCTGCATCGCCATCTACTTCTTGGCGGGGTCGCCCATCAAAATTTCGAGCCAGAGCGTCCTGTTGGCAAGCACCGTACTTCCGGCGAATAACTTACCTGCAAAAAGCAGAGTCTACGCACCTGCATATAGTGCCTCAGACTGGCATGAATTATGCAGTGAATTCAAAATAAAAGTCACAACTCAAAAGGGCACTTGTCATGCTTAATGTTGGCCATGCAAGCCCTTGTCTCATTATCAAAAGGAAGCTGGGAAAAAAATCAGCACAAAAACTTGTCCTCTATGGCAGAGGTTATTTAGAGGGGTTAACGGACTTTTTTTTAGTGGTCCGAGCCCTATTGTTTTCCGAGCTCCGAACATCATCTGACATAGTTTCGTTGTCTGATAGACCTGAATGAAAGTGATACTCATCAATTTGAAACATTTTACCGACAATGTCCATTGTGCGGTGTATGGCAGAGGGAGTAAACGGATGGTGAAGGTATGGGCACGATGTGAGGGATGCAGGGAAGTCCATTGACTCCAGATTTTATTTAATATGATGCTGGTACTTAAACGAAGTTACTTACTCTTAAACTAAAACCGATTTGCTACACTGGAAAAAAATGAGCCATATATGCAACAAAAAAGAAGGCAAATTGCAAGTGGCGAAGTTTTGTGGCAGTATTGAGCCAATATATTGACCGGCTCGCCAGAGGTTTGTTTGTCCCTGTATGGCTCACTCTCGGCTCGCTGCCTTGTAACAGAAAGCAAAACCGTGGATACATTTGTGCGCAACAGTGAATCAGTGATCCACACTCGCCAAGGCAATGGGAACATATTTTCTGGCTCGTTTTGGATGCAGCATTGGATCACTTGGACACAAATTTGAGGCCCCTCTCCGACTCGTAGAGCCACAGTACCATATTTATGTGAGCCACATACAAGCTGAAATGCCCAATAAATGGAAGTGGGTGTTGCTCCTGTGGATATTTGATCCAATCATGGTGGCTACAGAATAGCTCAATTATCCATATTTAATCCACCATTGGAACAGCAGAATGGCTAAATCAGCCACATTATAACATTGTATCTTTATTTCCGGATCATCGATCCGAAAAATCTTTATTACTGGATCATCGATCCAATAATGATGGATCAGTGATCCAACAAGGTCAGAACACTGCTGCAGACCCCACAGGGGTCAGTGATTTGTTTCACCACTGGATCAAAATATCAGTGAAGTTTGACGATACAATAAAGCAACCTGTGGGCCTTTATGTGAATGCACACATCCATTTCTCATGAAGGTGTTTATTGTCCAATGCTCTCGAGAAGTTAATAAGAACAACAAAATTATGTGATCATCATTTCAGTTGAAAATAGGTTCAGCACTTCAGAAAATACTCTTCTAAGATTCTGCTTTTAAGCAAATTTTGAATGTTCATTTTATTTACACACAAAGTCGAAATTCCTCCAGGGATGCTAATCAATTATTACATGGATCAATCATGGTTATTGGGTAGGAAAGAAAGTGGTCTCGCTTTATTTATTGGTGCTGTGTTTCATAGAAGGGCATTCTTATTTAAATAAGTTCACCACTATGGAGGGAGATGTACCAGATTGAATAGGGGAGGGGATGGTACACAGAATTTTTTGGTACCGTACATGTACCGGCATCTTAGGTATCATTATAATAATTGGTATAATTAACAACAATTGGTATTTGGATAATCCAAAACAGAACCAAATAAACGTACTTTTTATTTTTCCCATATGATGGTACACCGAACATTCTATTATGGTTTGGTAACGCCTGGGCATTTGTTGTAGAGTCTGAAGCTTGTACTAGGAATTGTGGGTACGGCTTACTTTTAGTCAGTTTTATTATATTAAATTGTTTGTAATTATTAGGCTAAGAGAAATCACAATACCAACAAAAGCTGACTAAACCTGTCAGGCTTCTCTGGATGATTAATAAACTTGGTACACATGTTTCATATGATTGGAGGATGCATATGTGCTATTTGCGATATGAAATATTAATATTTGTCCAAACTTTATGAGGGTTTGGTAAATTTCGAATTATAAGAAATTAGGTTATGATGATATGATGAAATATGTCTGAATATTTTCTGGTTTGATGAAAAGGAGCAACGCTTGTCGTGCTTTACAATAAGTGCTGCAGCTTAAACGGCGGATCGCCCCATGAGGCCAGATGTTGGGGTTCTCAGAACGCTTGTTAAATAAAAATGAAAATCAGTGTCCTGCTGTGTATATAAAAAAACGTGTTGAGGGTGATAACCTATATGTAAACACAATACCACCTTTCTTTGTATGAGCATGTTGACATTCACTGTTTATATTACAGGAAGTAGAGCGGATTTGTATTTTTTGTCATTCATAGAGGATTTGCTCCAATTTTTTTTTGTATTGTTAATGGAGAACACTGTCAGTATAATTCAGTTTTTATGTGAATATATATGTATTAGTGTCAGCCCAGAGCACAACATTTTCGATGAACAAGTTGGACAACAGTTCAATTGAGTCAATTAGATTTATATTACAATTTGGCAGTAATTCATTATGTTTTAACTTTTTTGGGATGTTCACTTAAAAGACGAGTGGAGTTGCACGTGTTAGTTATCTTTTTTTCAGTTTACTTCATTCTTGAAATGAACACGATGGGAGTTAAAGTATACATGTAAAACAACACCACACTGCGCATTTAACTGCCAAATAGCAGATTACTGCCATATACATGTAGCTGGACCAAACTCGTGAATATGAACTTTATAACATGCCACCAAATTATTCACACACGTGTTATTTGGTTACCAAAAGCTCTGTATTGTATGACCGCATAATACTGCATGTAAAAACTGTGTATATATGGAATTTTACGGAATGAAAATAGATTATATAAGAATTTGAATTTTGTTACCTGCGCGTTTTATTATCGGACATCAGTGAGCAAAGGAATTTACTGACGTGGGAAACTTGTTGGCATCAATACACGTTTATACTACAAACTCATGAAGTGTTCTTGTCCATTGTTCGCTGAATCAAGGTCATGTGACTGAACAGTCCACAGTCAATTTTAATAATCAGAATTTGGTATTATGATCAATACTGGATGAATGATCCATTTCCACATTGTTAGATTTTATGTTGTCTGCAAAGCACAGCAATGGATCACAGAGACAATTTCCTTCACATTGGATGAGAAAGCCATTCATGATCCTGCATAGCTGGATAAATGAACCAGTTAACATTGATTTTAGATCTAAAATACGGTGGACCAATCCCTGGAAAATTTACAACTAAGATTGTATCAAGTTGGATCACAATACCGTCAAAGTGCTGGCTGAACAATCCATTTCTGTTTCACCACGACAGTAAGACACAACTGATGGATCAGTGGAACATATCACTGTGGTTTTGGATCACACTAACTTTTTTATCTAAAATAATCTCATTTGTTGGATCACCCGTGGATAAAATGCTTAGATGACTGTATCAAACTGGCTCCCTTTTTTGTCTAATGCAGTGGTATTGATCTGGGAAATTTGAAATCACTTTCTCGGTTTTTATATCTCTATTCATGACCAAGAACACGCACGCGTCTCTCCTTGCCACATATTTGTGCACGGTGCTTCAGTGAACTAAGCTTATAGTATAGTATAAGTTATACCTCGCTTCTCTTCTAGTATTTCCATTCCGCATACCCTATACCGTTTCTCTCAATGTTGTTGTTGATCTGTAACTCCACCCTTAAACCCATAAAAAAATATCCTGGTTTAATATACCCAATTGCTTTTTGCTATATGATCGGAACAATTTAGGCAGTGGGTAACCTAGAAATTCTCTGCTGAACAGCTAGATTATTCTGGTTTACGCCCTATAGCCGAGATCACTCCCCTCTCTATTTCATCCCTCTTCGGAAGTTGCTTATGTGAGAAAGCTGTTTCAATCTTTATTGGATGCTGTGAATAATAACAAACTCCATGAGTTTCAAAAAACTGTAGGATATATTCATCTGAGTAGCCAGAAACGTTTCGATCAAGCCATGATCAGGCTATGTAGAATCGCAAGCAGCTACTTTAGAAGATCTTTTTAGTCGGGTAAAAGCAGATTGTATTTAGGTCATTTGAGAGAAATTGGTTTGTTGTATAAGTTTTAATGTATGTAAATGTACATGTTTTGGTGTGTTGTGTTAATTGCTTGTTTTTGACTTGTTGAAATACTTAGAATTTTGTTTGATCTTCGCTATATAGCTGAAATATTGCTGAATGCGATGTTCAACCCTAATTCTCTCTCTCCCTCTTTCTTCAAAAGACATCGCGCGATATTAGAGGTGCACACGACATAATACGTAAGCAAATAAAATATACCCTTTGTGGCTCCGCATTGGCCATAAGGGAAATCATCGTTTATTCACAACACCTGATTGGTCGATTCAACTGAAGGGGGACCTTTCTAAACAGTGAAACGGTGTGGGGGAAAGTTGATATGACGGGAAACAACCAACAAACTGACAAACGACAGGTTAGACGGTGTATTACCAGACTTTCCTCGAATTATAGTAAGTGTATCAAAACTATCATGTAGGGGGCCTAGTCATTTAAAACAATCAATTGGCATCCAACGTTTTGATTTGCATTCTATGGTGAAAACACTCTTGACTGTTCACCCTTATACAAGTAGTCCCAGACATGGGAATGCAGTTTACAACCCTTATGGATAGGGGCACAGTTCATGCGAGCAGATTGAGTGTGTGCGTATTTCATAATTGTTGGTAGGAAGGGTAAGTCTTTTCATGTAGTCACAGAAAGTTCCCACTATCTGAGAAGTCTGCGCCTTTGACCCATTGGTGTGTCCCAATCTTATTCTATGTTTGCAATCTTCGCAATAATTGTTATGTACCCTGCCCCAAGGGAAAGTTTGATTCGCTGTGCCCGCTTAGCACGTGCAACTTTGACCCATTGGTGTTTTCCAATCTTATTCTATGTTTGCAATCTTTGCAATAATTGTTATTTACCCTGCCCCAAGGGGAAGTTTGATTCGCTGTGCCCGCTTAGCACGTGCAAGTGGACTCACTTTGACAGATTGACTTTGTCCATAAGAGAATCGCTGTCTTGCACGAATCGAGAGCTTTGAAAACACACTGTTGGATTGTCTCAGGCACAAATTACAGACACTACAGTTTGCTGATGTTAAGTGCGCGTTCAGCATCACCTGATGAAGTAGATGTGTCAGTTTGGTATGGCCGCTGAAAATCTGCCTGTTCTGTCTCTCAGTATTAATGAAAAAGATCGTCCTGGTATTCGTCTTCTTCATCTCGGACTGGTTGCAGTTCACTTTCGGGAGTTTAACAAGCGCCGTTGCCACTTAACTCCCGCTTTCTTCCTCACGTGTCGAAACACGGAGGATTGCAAATTCCAACTGCATGCCTCTATTGCTGCAGGTTTGCCATACTTGTTTGCAATAACGTTGCCTTTTATTCCTCGATAGCCCGGGCACCAGTTGCATTGGACCCTCGCCCCATGTCTCAGAATGGTCTTAGCTTATGTCCTAATAGCAGTAATATCCTCAGCTCTATTGCTTGGAATGTTCATGAGCGGTAGGTCACCATGAAATGTATTGACGATATACATGAAAGGGACGAAACCTAATTCTTGTGTCACGCTCTTTTTTGCCATAACAGGCCCCGTGGGACTTCCGGAGATTGACTTGGGTTGTCGTTGTGCAAACCGTATGTCATGGTAAGAATAAGCCTCAGCTCCTCTGAGAGCTTGTCGTAAGAAGCGATTAACTGAGGCACCCGTGGGGTTCCCAGGTGTGAAAAGGAATAGTACCCCATCCGTGTGGTTCTCGAGTGTGAAAAGAAATAGGACCCAACGTCGTGATATGACTGAAATATAGTTGACAGCGACGTTAAATCGTATTCACTGACTCACTCACTCGCCATAACAGATGAAAATGTTTCGCGACCTTTTGCGCACGAGAACGTAACATCTGCGCATGAGCTTATGGTGGGACTTGTAGCTGTGATGCAACCGGACAGATATAGCACGACAGCTACATGTTTTAGAACTATACCTTACAAACCCTGCATTGTGTTAGGTATACAAGATGCACTACCGGCATTCGGATAGGGCCTGATTGAGATAGCTGATAGTGTAGAATGAATAATCCGAAGTAACACTCTCATATTTGGCTAACTCGAGTAATAATTATTGTGATCATTAAAAATTCTGAACTGGGTGGTTACCAATTTTTACACATTTGAGTATTCGGCTCACGTACAGATTTTTCGAGTAAAAACGCATCTAGAGAAGCACAATAGTCTCGTATTGTTCCTTCTCACGTAGGTACAACTGTCAATGGTTCCATTTCATTTTTTATAATAAAAAAATATTATTTCCTTTTCTTGTCGTTTATTTGAAGAATTTTCAAGCGAATTCAACATGTTTAAAATCCAAGATTGTCTTATGGTGTGTGGAGATAATATGATATACGACAAAAATCACTATTGGTACGAATATACTCTCTAAAAATGCCTAAGTGTAAAGTTCACTCAGGTAAGAGTGAAAATATTGATCACACTCAAGTTGAGTAAAATTAAGTTTGAGTGAAAATCAAGTACTCGAATTGAATCAATGTTCAATTTTATTGGAGCGTAAACTACGCCTTTCTTCACCATGTTCACTGTAAAGCTACCTCTGTGTGCTCTTCGTATTTCACCATTTGAAACTTAAAAATTAAAAAAAAAACATATATATATATATATACCAATGTGACAGTATTCATCTATCTGTATGTATTCAGCAGCTGCGCGCGACTTTAAATTTGACCCCCCCTCACTCTCTCTCTCGGTATAGAGCAATGCAAATCAGTTCGAGATCTATGCCCGTACAATCATTGAAATTATCGACAAATGTCGGTTTGGCTTCTCTGCAGACGAAACTAATTTTTATCTTTTTCTAGATTTAAGGATACCAGCAGATTGAAAATCGGTAAAATTGAATGGACGAAAATAAAGGCTAAGCTGAAGTAACATCATCATCATTGGAAGAATATTCGAGGTGTATCCGTCGTCAATTGTGAAACAGGAACCTGTCCATCCTAGTCCGGACGATCCAGAACTGCAGCTACACAGCCAACAATTTCGCCACGTGGATAACGCACAGATACAACAGCGTATCAAACTAAAGCCTAGGACGCCAGGATTATACGCCATTATGAAAGCTCGTCAGAATTATCATCAGTTTTCACAACGGTCTTCTGAAGTCGACGTTAAGCAAGAACCAACAACTACTGAATGGGAACATTTTAAGCTCTGGACTTCAGTTGGTGCAGATGATGAACATATATCGGCAACCAAAGTGGATCTATCACAAAAAGAGGATTGGTCCACAGTCCCAGAGATTCAGGTGGGTGCAGTCCGACAGACTCAATCGGACACAGTTCGACATAATCAATTGGCCGCACTCCGAGATAATGAATTGGACAGAACCCGACAACAACAATTGGACACAACCCGACTGAATCAGTTGGAGACAGTCTTGCCAATTGACACAGATTATTCTGATATTTACATCACCAAAATGCTGGATGTAAGTTGAATGATGTGTCTTGCATGTACAGAAGAAATGATCAATCTATCCAATTATTTATGTTTACTTGGTATTTTCACTGACTGGCGGCGCACCCGTTTAGCAATATCTGTATTTGGTAATGTTCTGGTCAGGGCTATTAAACTGATTATCCCCCCTCACTCCTCAGAACCCCCGCCCCCGCCCCCCCCCCCTTCTCCTAACTCAAACACTCTTAATATGGCTACAACACAAGAAGATAAATTTGTGTCCAAACAGAACAAAATCGGTGTGTACGATATTGGACCATGGGAATTAAGACGCGATTCGGTCCCTGTATTTGCATAGATCTGTTAATACGTTAGTTGTAGTTAAGTCTAGAAAGTGAAAGGTTCTTGTAAGCGAAATCTTGTTATTCTCGTTGTCGTAATACATGTGCATAGTCCACATGAATTGATATATAGGATCAGATGTGAAGGGGTACATGTAGATGAGTGTGCCATTAATATCTTTCCAGAAAGTGTTGCCCTGATACACTGCCCCCTTCGTATTACACCTGCAATAAAATTGTTTGCTGAAAATACACAGGTACGCATTTCGCTGATAAAACAATGTGTTTGATGTCTTTGGTTATAATTGAACCAAGCAGACACAACTAAATGTTATTCAATCAAGATAATGCAGCTAATATCAGAACATATAGTTATGTAGCGGTAGCGCAATTATGTAGCTTGTTGAACATCTAGAATATCCCCCTATATTTCGCCCAATATTGAGTTTTGTAACGGCTCGTCGGGATTAAAATTGTGCATTGCAACCACAATTTACAAAAAAACTTTTTTGGATAAAACATATAATTAAGAGAAATATCGCAAAAACTATCTTCCCGAAAGCACTGTCTATGAATACCTGTGATACATTTGTGTGTTTGTTTCTTTCGTTTTTCCCTACAGAACACAAACCAAACTTCACTGATCATCTATTCGACACAAAGTTCAGATGACAAGATGGCAGAAGACAACCCCTTTCCTGTGGCCATGTACAGATCTGCCAATGAGTCAGAGACTGATACTGGATTCATCAATGCATGTCTGAATACTGAGCTGGTGAGATCTGAAGAGATAACACCTTCACCTACTTCATGTTAACTTTATGATCCAAGATGGTCCCCAGTCATCTTGGATTTTCAGCAGTTGGATCTTGTCTGGACTATAACTTGAACGATTTAACTAGGAGAGTGGCATCACAGACAGTTTGGATTGCTTTTCAGTGATCTGCGTAATTCAAGATGGTCACTTAAATTTTGAGGACACAGGATGAATCTTGTTTGGTTTCAAATCCATTCATTTTCCCGGTTTATTTCCTTTCACAATGATTTGAAAATAACAACTCACATCAACCACGAATTTCTCAAACATATAATTGAGTATTAGTGGATGCAATATTGATGGCAACTAGGTGTGAACTGTGTCAATTATGATCTGTTTGAAATTTTTTCGAGGATATTGAAATCAGGAAATAAAATAATTTGCACGTGTTGTGTTTTATTTTCAAGATACTTAATCTTCAACAACAACAACATTTCAATACATGTAGCGGATTCTTAAATGTATGAAATTAATAATTCAGTTTGTGCTGGTCGAGACCTATCCCTGAATGAATACAAACATGTAGTTTTGTTCACACGCATTGACCACCACGGAATAATAGTCCAGTCAAATTGAAGTTTGACCCAGCACAAATTGCAACAGAATTGTTTTTGCTACAGTGCATATCCGAAATGTCTCTCGAATAACATACTAAAAGTCTACAAACAGATATAAATGGGAAATATCTTAAATTTCAAGTTGAAATTTGAAGTATTTTTCGCGCAATTTCAGTGTTTACCTATATATTGCTCCTATAAGAAAACATTGTACTTGATACTAAGCGTGAATGAAATGGATCATTACTTATACTCATTCCATTTGTTATCATATCAAGGTTATACTCAGCCTAAAATAAATCCCTTGCACGAAAATATTAATGGAGAAATTCAAAATGGCAGATGTATGGGGTTATTCTAAATCTGAACTTTTTATCATTTTCATGACAATTCAGGCAATCTATCTGGGTTTTTTAGCTTGATCCAAAACAAATTGCAACAGAATTTTTTTCACTGATACGCATTTCTAATAGGTGCCCAGAACAACATACTAAAAGTCTACCAAAATCTATTTAGTGGAGATACGACTTCTAACAAAGATACGCTATTCTTTAACACATAAAGGCCATTATACCTCATATAAGCAAAGTAGAATATTGTTTTTTCCTTGAATAAGGACAGTTTATCATCCAGAAATCCAATTAATACATGATCCAGGGTACAATATGCCATGGTGGTGATACATTTGTGATCCCGGAGGATTTGCTCATAAGCGTAGATAGCAAACTGATAGTTCAGCATCAGGCTATATGAATTATACGTGGTAATATTCAGTCAGTTAACATTTTTGCCATTAGCATATTCATATGAAAGAGGAATTCTCTCACAAAATAAATGAAATGACAAGCTGTGATATATTTTCCTTAAACCGATAACTGTCACAGTCAAAATTTCCACAAACCCACTCATGGAGATATATCTCTATTATCACAACATGTGCCTTGTTGAAAAATACAGCTCTGCATACCTTTAATGATCTATCACAATTGTGTGTCAGATATATGTTTTGACGAAAGAATAATAATTATGCAGATCCTAAGATATCTAGTTATCAAACAAATAATAATCTAGATTATAGCCGAACTTGACGTTCTACCATGCCATTTATCATGTTTCATTTTCAACCCTATAGGCCATGCTCCTACAGATGCATCTTCTTCAGCTGCAATCTTTCTTGTAGTTGCTCCTGATAACCCCAAAGAGTGCCAATGGATCTGGTGGCAGTTCAGTTTTCACAGAGAGAAGCTGCCCACTTTCATTCTTGTGGGTGCAACGGATGGTCTTCCCCTTTCCACTCTAAACACGCGAACCTTGATACTTAGCTGGTGCTGATGTTGCTGGAGGGTTTTGTACCTGCACATATATGGTTCGTTTTTGTCACAGAAACGCTTGTATCTCAGGGGGCCAATTGTTTCGTTAGGGTTACCATTGTATAAACACACAAGCACCTGCAATATTTATACTGTGTCACAGCCCTGAAAGGTAGGCACAAATTGTGCAGACTTACATTCCCAGCACAGCTCTTGTTTTCCTGACATTCCAAACTATCCGTTTCCTTGCATTCTCTTTTGATGCTGGCTGAAAGTAGATGTCATTGTCATCCATGTCTGCATGAAAACAGAGCAGAACTAACAGGGCAATATCATCACCAACCAAAGTTTTGATGCTTTCAGTCGATTAAACTGCTGCTTTTGCAATAAAAACATCTGTATATGGAACATTCCGCCCTTTCCAACTGATAACTCATAAGAGTAATGAACTGCTGCTTGTTGACGTTGTTTGCTAGAAACTCGTCTTTCTTTGACTGAATGACCATGTCACTAGTGAAGCCGGAGAGTTTGGAATGGCAAGAAGGCAAAAGCTGTGCTGGGAATGCAAGTCTGTACAAATATGTTGCTCGTGCATGCCATTCTGGGCTGTGACACAGTATTAAGACCATATGGCATTGACAAAGGTGCTGCCTTGAAGAAGACATCTATCACTGAGCTATTTCGCCAACAAGCTGAAGTGTTCATCCAGGTCGTGGGAGTACCGACGAAGGTCATTTATTGCAGCACAGCATAGAAAACGCTTATGTGTTTATACAATATTAACCCAGATGAAGGAATTGACTTGAGGGGAAGACCATCCATTGCAGCCACAAAAATGGGGGTGGACAATCCAATCGGCCTCATCCTGCGAAAACTGATCTGCCACCAGCTTCATTGCGCTTCTTGAGGTTATAACTGCAAGAAGGATTGCAGCTGAAGCAGGTGCGCCTGTAAGGATCATGGCCTGGATTGTTAAAGTGTGTGTGGAGAATGCAAAGGACTGAGCTGTGCAAAATCATCAAACCCAGACCTTTGAAAATGACATTGACGAAGACTGTTATTGTGATTGATAGTGCTGTGAAACATTCCTCAACTTATGGTAGTGTTCATGAGGAATAACAATAAAAGACATCAAGTACATGTATGAGAAGTCACTTCCCGTAAAAAGATGTTACCATGAACCAGAATGTAAAATGAAACATAGTAAGTTATGCCGTCAAGTTTGCATGTAATTCAAAGTACTATTTGTTTGATAATTAAATGATATATTAGGATCTGCATAATTATTCTTCTTTCATCAACAACATTTGTCTTACAAACAATTCTGATGGATCATAAATGTTTGGCAGATTGTCGTTATATAGCTGAACTATTGCTGAATGCGACGTTGAATCTAATTTTTCTCTCTCTCCTGATTGGCAAGGCTGCATTTTTTTTTAACAAGGACTGTTGAATGTTTTCAACAAACACTATTGAATGTCGTACCTGGCACTTGCTCCGTGCTTGTGATAATATAGTTATATCTCTATAAGTTGATGGAACTATTGTCTGTGATTGCCATAGGTTGAAAGAAAATATATCACAGCTTGTCAGTTCCCTTTCGGATAACAATGATAATGGCAATAACGTCAACTGGCAGGATATTACCATGTATGATTACATACCCTGGAGCTGAACTATCGTTTTGCTATCTTCTTTTATGAGCAAATCCATTGGGAATACAAATGTTTTCACCACCATGGAATAATGTATCCCAGAAATCAAGTATTGATTGGATTTCTGGATGATAAACTGTCCTTATTCAGGGGCAAACCAGTATTTTCGACCTTGATTATATGAGGCATGATGGTGTATCTTTGTTTTCAGGAAAAAGTGGTACCGGTATCTCCACCAAATAGATTTTGGTAGACTTTTAGTATGATGTTCTGGGGACCTATTAGAAATGCAGATCAGCGAATAAAATTCTGCTGCAATTTGTTATGGGTCAAACCGCAGTTTGCCTGGACATTCAGTTTTGCTATAGTTTTGGGAATTGACCTGGTTCGAAATAACAGTTGAATGGCCAGATAGTTCTATACTATTTAACTAATCCATGTATTCCGACATATGATGATCTATTAAAACTATAATCAGAAATGGAATGGCTCATGTACATTGCCTGTAATGAAGTGTATTGTAAATACAGTTGATAAACTTTCAAATCGAACAGATACCACGTCCGCCATTTTGAATTTAACCAAATAGCAATATTCATTATACATTGCGAAAAAGGTGAAAATAAGCATAATACGATCAGTTACGTGTCCTGAGATTTTGAAGTCCAAGTCTTTCATCATTTGGTGGTCACGGAAAACCAGGGTAGGAAAAATAGTTGAATTCCTAAAATTCATATGGACGAAAAAGTGGTATATATGTTCAAGTTGAATTTAAATGTATTTCCCATGCATATTGGATTGTAGACGTTTAGTATGTTATTCTGTGGACCTTTCTGAAATGCATAGCAGTGAGATAAATTCTGTTGCAATTTGTGGTGGGTTAACCTAAAAAATGCGCGAGATTTACTAGACTAGTGGTGTTTCGTCATTCGACAACATAAGACACTTTTCCAGAAAGACGAATTCCACGTGAAATCGTTCTTCACCAAAAAAAAACTCCCTTTGTCGCTGAAAATTCACACCACATTTTCCATATGTGATATATTATGGAACACGCCATACAGAAGATGTGTTTTGATCGAGAATTTTTTTTACAATAATTTATATACCTGATCAAGAACTGTATATATGGGACAAAATAATAGCCCATGTGTCTGACAGTAATTTTATCAGTAGAAGCGATAAATTCATCCCAGATATAGTTGTTTACGAAAATCTGTAGTTAATTACGCCCTTTTTACCGAGAAGATTCAGACCGAACACTCGTGATTTCGTCACGAAATGTGTGTGATTCCGTCACGGACTAGATTTAACCCTTGGGATGAACGAATCATTTTTTCTCAGTTGAAGTTTTTTTCATCCTTACATTGCTAAGAGATGGTATACAGGAATAATCAGATCGAAACACCACAGCAAAAGAATAAAGGTAACGAAAATAACGCATAGCAATATAAAATAAATAACAAAAAGTGATATTGTTAAGAGAGAATCGAGGCCATGCCAATCATCTTAATGGGGTATCCAGCTACCGGTGAAAGGACGTTTTATCTTTAGATGGGTAAACGGCCCCAGGTCAGGTGCAATGCAGAAGTGCCAAAAGTAAAATACTTCCACTACGAGAATTTTACATGAAGTACAATATTATATTGCATACTCAGAAGAATTTCAAAGCGCTGAGACGGTCTTGATGGACGAAAGCAAATAGTCCTACTGTTGGGAAAGCCAAGTCTTACACGGCCTCAGCAGTACCATGTGCGGACAGTATACTTCCTGATATCCGACAGGGGACGCTTTTGCAGGTTAAAATATAGGAAGCGGCCATTTACGGCCTTTGTCCTCAAGGCCGCTATAGTTCCGGCGACCGTTGACCTTTTATTCTTCCGCGGTGATGCGGTCTGGCGGTGATGCGGTCGCGGGAGAAAGCCTCCGCGGACAGAAAATAGTCCCATGGGATGACTTCCAATGTTAATGTATACGGAGAATACCTAAAAAGAGTATGGGAATAGACGTTTTGGGACCTAGGTGGATCCCTAGTGGATCGATTGGGTCGAGTGAGCTATCAATGTGAAGCATTCGTGAAGGGGCTTCTGATGGGCTGGATGTGGGGTTGAAAAATCGTCATTCTGCGCACGCGCGATGGACAAGGGTATGGAAATAAAAGTGTTGGGGTCTAGGGGAGCCACTAATGGTCCGATGGAGTTGAGTGAGGTATCAATGTGAAGCCTATGTGGAGGGAGCATCCGACGGGGTGGGTGTGGGGTTGGAATATCGTCATTCAGCGCATGCATAGTAGACCAAAGGTATGGAAATAGACGTTTTGGGATCTAGGGGAGACCCTAATGGGCCGATGGAGTCGTATGAGGTATCAATGTGAAGCATAGGTGAGGGGGCATCTGCCTGGACTAGTGTCCCGTCGTTGTCAACATTCGGTGCATGTGCAGACAGGGAATTGTGGGAAATGGACGTTTTGCGGTCGAGGTGGGCCACTGGTGGTCCGATCGGTTCGAGTGAGGTATCAATGTTAAACATATGTGAGGTGGCATCCGATGGGCTGGGTGTGGGGTTGAAATATCGGCATTCTGCGCATGCGCGGTAGACAAAGGGTATGGAAATAGAAGTTTTGGGATCTAGGTGAGCCCCTAATGGGCCGATGAAGTTGTATGAGGTATCAATGTGAAGCATATGCGAGGGGGCATCTGCCTGGTCTAGTGTATCGTCCGTGTTCAACATTCCGCGCATGGTCAGACAGGGAATTGTGGGAAAAGGGAATGGAAATAGACGTTTTGGGGTTTAGGTAGGCCACTATTGGTCCGATGGAGTCAAGTGAGGTATCAATGTGAAGCACACGTGAGGGAGCATCCGAGTGGATGGATTTGGGGCAGGAATATCGTCATTCTGCGCATGCACAGGCAGGCCATAGTATGGAAATAGACATTTTAGGGCCGATATGGCCCACTAGTGGTCCAAATGGGTTGTGGGAGGTGTCAAAGTGGAGCTTTTGTGGGGTAGAGTCAGAATGGCGTGTTTTTCATTGCAAGTCGCGGCAATCTGCGCATGCGCAGTTGGGTGTAGTAAGTAAAGTGGCCATTTTGGGGAAGTGAAGGCAGGTATTTGGTGTAGAGATGGACCACAATTGCTCCGAATGCATCCTGTGAAGTGTCATTTTGTAGCTCTCGGGGTGTAGACCCCGATTTGAAAGATGTCCACTCCATCTGTGACGTCATCGGTGACGTCATCAATAGGATTAGTAGCCAAAGGGCATTTTGGGGGTGTGAAGGAAGATGTTTTGGGGTGGACATGGACCATCCTTGGTCCGAATGCGTCGTGTGGAATGGCATCTTGTAGCAACGCCCGCCAAGGCCAAGCTCAACGCTGCAACACCCTGGTGAATCAGCCCAAAAGCTCTGATTTTCATGGAATAGTCACTACTTCATTGGAAATGCAGTGACGCCCGTCAAAGTCCGCCTTAACGCTCTACCATAACGCCTTGACGCCATGATATAGACAGATGAGAGAAAAACAACAACAAGGATGAAAGAACAACAACAAGTTTTCATACAGTTTATTCTCCCCAATGTTACATCAAACCCACGCTGGGGGAGCCGCGTTGGGTATGTTTACAGTTCGAGAAAACTCTTGTCCAATCAGAGACCGCCGTTTGGTCCTGCCATATTCGCTCTTGCCCGTTAGATGTATTCTCGGCTGCACTTGTCCAATCAGAAGCCGTCCTTAAGAAAGTCCCATCTTCGGCCCTGCTCGCTCTCATCCGTTTGTTCTAATCGTCGTCGATCAGGCCTGGGTATTCGTCGGGCAGGTTATCCTGAAACTGTTGTTTGCGCATTCTAATCGCATTTTCCAGGGCATCGGTGGGTGGTAACCCCATATCCTCTTCCAAGTGACGCTTGGTCTTCATGATGGGGTCGCCTTTCATTTCAAGCGGTGGTAAGGTATACTGTTCATAGATCACCATGGCTGTTTTCCTGATGCGGGGCCGCATTTCGGTGTACGCCTGTTGTAAGTTATCCTGTCCCGCGTCCTCGGTCGCTTCAGCATGAGTATTGATAGCTGTCACAATACGATCCCAGAAGGTAGGCTCTGCCTCACTTTCCTGGGATGTAGGCTGACTATCTGAGGTCAAGCTCTCCATATCAGTAGATAAACTGTCAGCAATCTTGGATTCGGTATCAGTCGATACACAGCCGAGTCCCGCTATAGGTCCAACAAGAGCAGTAGAGCATCCCTTTACGATGACGGTGAGCGGCCCTACGGCATGTGGAAAGACGTCCTGGGTGATGAAGTTCTTAGAGGCAGGTGTGGCAACCCCAGCTTCGACACGTGTTGTTTGATGATGTAGCCGATGGCAGCCCGCCTATGAAACTACAAGGTTACAGAATGTGAGCTTCGTCTCAGGGATTCCCCACGACATAAACGAACCGTATTACTTTGACCCCGAGCAGACCAACGTGGTAGTGCTAGATGATATGATGAGTGCGGCCAAGGACAATTCACACGTCGCCCAATTGTTTACTAAAGGATCCCATCATCGGAAACTGTCCGTCATCTATTTGACCCAGAACCTCTTTCCTCAAGGGAAGGCGTCCTGAGATATTGTCTTGAACTGCCAATACTTTGTGCTGTTCTCCAATCCCATTGACAGAGTACAAATCCGTGTGTTTGGTAGTCGAATTTATCCTCAGAACATCGACCATTTCATGCAGGCGTTCCAATGGGCGACAAATCGTCCGTACGGCTACCTGTTCGTAGATTTAAAAGCCCATACCCCCAGAGATCGTCGGCTGACGACTCACCGGTTACCCGACGAGGAATCACCGCAACGTCATATACCCCTACACCATCCGCCGAGTCCACTCCTGGCAGAGCAGCAGCAGCAACCCACCCCCATATAGCGGGTCCGCTTCATACCATCAGTCGCGGAATATCAACTAACCGTGAAGGACCAACCCGAACCCGTACAAGGGAATGAACATAATGTGAACTCGAGGCTATGGAAGGATTTGTTCAAAGAAAGTATGGACGCCGAGATGGGCGAGACGTTGAGGGCCACAGAAAACAAGTTTCAACACAAAGGATATTCGAAAAAAGAAGCCGCAATTTTAGCCCATAACAGATTGGCACCCAGACTACGACGGGCTTTACGTCAGCAGTATGTCGACCTCGTGGCCCATATAAAATTGTTGGACAAGGAACCAGTCCATATGGAAATCGAAAGAACAGCGTCGATGTTGAAAACCTCGGGCATGAACTGGAAAGCGGCGTATGTCAGAGCAATAGCACAAAATCAGCATTTGTTCGAACGCATCATTAAACGAAGTTAAAGCGTTAAGAAAGTGGGTTAAAGCGTTGAGACGAGCGTTAAGGCGTACATATAGGGCGTTAACCCTACCTGGCCTGGGGGGGGCCATTATGGCCCCCCCTACCAAACTTTCTGCACTATCTTCGGAACGGCAAAAAACGGAGAGCTGAAACTCCGTGACTTTATCGTTTGTCTTATTGGGGTCATTTTGACCCTATTTTCATAACCCCCCGAGCAGAGGATCATGGGTAAATTCAAGATGGCGGCCATGTGGTGTACCAGAAAAGTGATGTTTTTGTCATATTTCTTCAAAATTTCTGTTTTTCCGCAGTGAAAAGTGGGCAAAAACTATTTTATTTCATATCACATTAATATTTGCCAATTTCTCGTAAAGTTTTTGTGGAGAAATTGCAAAAATAAAAAATTCGGAAAATCTGACCGAAAAATCGACCAAAAAATGCCGTTTTCCAAATGGCGTCACTGTGACGTCATCAAAGCGGCCATCTTGGATTTTTTTACATTTTCTGGTAGAGCTTGACCCAAGGGTATAGTGTAATAAGTTTCAGCTCCCTAGCTCCAGGGGTAAGAAAAATAATTAGGGGGGGCCATTTCGGCCACCCCCAGGCCTGGACAGGTCCCAAAAAGCCCAGGCCAGATAGGGTTAAGGCGTAACAGTGGGCGTTGGCGGGCGTTACTGTCTATGAAAGCAAGTGTATTCCCAAAACACGCACAGTCGACGTTCAACCGTCAACATGGCTTATACTTGTTCTGAGTGTGAACGCACGTTCACCAGACATTACGATATGATGCGACACCAGAAAAATATACATGGGATTGAAGACGCCGAGGAGTCCGTTGAATCGGATGCTGATACAGAGGTCGATGAGAGTGTATCGACTGATACCGAATCCAAGATTGCTGACAGTCTATCTACTGATATGGAGAGCTTGACCTCAGATAGTCAGCCTACATCCCAGAAAAGTGAGGCAGAACCTACCTTATGGGATCGTATTGTGACAGCAGATATCAATACTCACGCTGAAGCGATCGAGGACGCCGGACAGGATAACTTACAACAGCCGTACACCGAAATGCGGCCCCGCATCAGGTAGACAGTCATGGCGATCTATGAACAGTATACCTTGCTACCGCTTGAAATGAAAGGTGACCCACGCACGGGTCCATAATGAAGATCAAGCGTCCCCTGGAAGAGGATATCGGGTTACCACCCACCGAGGCCCTGGAAAATGCGATTAGAATGCGCAAACAACTGTTTCAGGATAGGCTGCCCGACGAATATCCAGGCATGACCGATGACGATTAGAACAAACGGATGAGAGCGTGCAGGATCGAAGATGGGACTTTCTTAAGGAAGGCTTCTTGGACAAGTGCAGCCGAGAATACATATAACGGGCAAGAACGAATATGGCAGGACCAACTGGCGGTCTCTGATTGGACAAGAGTTTTCTCGAATTATAAACATACCCAACGCGGCTCCCCCAGCGTGGTTATGATGTAACATTGGGGAGAATAAACTATCTGAAAACTTGTTGTTCTCTCATCCTTGTTGTTGTTGTTGTTTTTCTCTCATCTGTCTATATCATGGCGTCAAGACGTTATGCTAGGGTGTTAAGGCGGACGTTGACGGGCGTCACTGCATTTCCAATGAATAGTGACAGTTCCATGAAAATCAGAGCTTTTGGGCTAATTCACCAGGGCGTTGAAACGTTGAGCTTGGTCTTGGCGGCCATTGCTACAAGATGCCATTTCACACGACGCATTCGGACCAAGGATGGTCCATCACTACATCAAATACCTGCCTTCACTTCCCAAAAATGGCCACTTTACTTACTACACCCAACTGCGCATGCGCAGATTGACGCGACTTGCAATGGAAAACACGCCATTCTGACTCTACCCCACAAAAGCTTCACTTTGACACCTCCCACAACCCATTTGGACCACTAGTGGGCCATATCGGCCCGAAAATGTCTATTTCCATATTATGGCCTGCCTGCGCATGCGCAGAATGACGATATTCCTGCCCCAAATCCACCCATTCGGATGCTCCCTCACGTGTGCTTCACATTGATACCTCACTTGACTCCATATGACCAATAGTGACCCTTCTAAACCCCAAAACGTCTATTTCCATTCCCTTTTCCCACAATTCCCTGTCTGCGCATGCGCAGAATGTTGAACACGGACGATACACTAGACCAGGCAGATGCCCCCTCACATATGCTTCACATTGATACATCATACGACTCCATCGGCCCGTTAGGGGCTCACCTAGATCCCAAAACGTCTATTTCCATACCCTTTGTCTACCGTGCATGCGCAGAATGCCGACATTTCAACCCCACACCCAGCCCATCGGATGCCCCCTCACATATGTTTCACATTGATACCTCACTCGATCCCATCGGACCACCAGTGGTCCACCTCGACCGCAAAACGTCTATTACCATACCATTTTCTCATAATTTTCTGTCTGCGCATGCGCAGAATGTTGACAACGACCGGGACACTAGTCCAGTCAGATGCCCCGTCACCTATACTTCACATTGATACCTCATACGACTCCATCGGCCCATGATGGCCTCCCCTAGATCCCAAAACGTCTATTTTCATAGATTTGGTCTACTGCGCATGCGCAGAATGACGATATTCCAACCCCACACCCACCCCGTCGGATGTCCCCTCACATAGGCTTCACATTGGTACCTCACTCAACTCCATCGGACCATTAGTGGCTCCCCTAGACTCCAAAACGTTTATTTCCATACACTTTGTCCACCGCGCATGCGCAGAATGACGATATTTCAAACCCATACCCAGCCCATCAAAAGCCCCTTTACGAATGCTTCACATTGATAGCTCACTCGACCCAATCGGTCCACTAGGGACCCACCTAGGTCCCAAAACGTCTATTCCCATACTTTTTTTAGGTATTCCCCGTATACATTAACATTGGAAGTCAACCCATGAGACTATTTTCTGTCCGCGGAGGCTGTCTCCCGCGACCGCATCACCGCCAGGCCGCATCACCGCGGAAGAATACAAGGTCAAAGGTCGCCGGAACTATAGCGGCCTTGCGGCCCAGAGAACAAATTAAGGCCATAAATGATCGCTTTCTATACTTTAACCTGCAAAAGCGCCCCCTGTCGGATGCAAGTTACCTCCCCCGGCAAAATATGACCTTTTCCGTCTTTTCTATACTACTTGCGGTCACCCGTCTAAAGGATGTCAACGCAGAACCCGATCCTATCATGATTGCTCCATTGTTAACCTTGCTGCACGACAAAGGCGTTTCAATCGCGGTAGAGGGCGTCCGTGTTTCCGAATGGGCGAAACCGTCCAGAGAGCGCAGACCCATTCTATTTGACGGCGCTCATTGAGCGAGTTGGACTCATAACAAACGGGTTAACAAAATGTCCACGGCGAATGTCCGACCATGTCCGATATCAGTGGTCCCTATCTCAGCCTTTCCTACCACGCACATCCATGACCTACAATTATATCACTTCCATAACAATTTTCAAATGAATTCCTGATGTTTGAACCACGGTGACCTTGCCCTTAGACTTAAACTGAATAAGGTTCTTTGCACCACGGATAAGGTATACCCATCTTCACATTTTCAAGCTAAATACTACACTAACGTTAGACTTGGGTAAACGAAGATGAGGTATACCCGAAGCTTGTTTTTTGATCCGTAATCTGGATCAGGATATATCGGATAGCTTACACAAGTTAACAGGCGAACAGAACTCGCTATCACAATAAACCTCGTCTCACGACGAACATATAACAATTGTCCTTTCTCCGTAAAACTTATCTATTCTCCAGGGGAGCTGACTGTCGCGCATGGGGCAATATTTCTCAGGCAAATGTACATTAGATTCTAGGTATCCGACGATCGTCTGTGCGTGTTAACCCTATCTGGACGGTGGGGGGGGGGAGTATTTCGACCACCACTCCGCCTTAAATATTGTTCTTACCAAATTGAGCTAGGGGGCTGAAACTTACCACCCTATACCCTTGGGTCGAGCTCTGATACAAAACGTAAAAATAATTCAAGATGTCCCGTTACGTCATTTTCAGAAAAGGCAATTTTTGGTCAGATTGTTCGACTTTTTTTCTTTATGTGTTTTCTTCGCAAAAACTGCATGATAGATTAATGGATAATAATCTGATGTGAAATAAAACAGCTTTTGCCCACCTTTCCTCGCAGAAAAGCAGAAATTGTTATACTTATTTTAAAGAGCTACACACCTCTGAAAAGCTACGCCGGTGAAAACACTGTGTCCAGACCGGTATGGTACCGTACCATACTGGTGACTACGTCTTCACCGTAGCGGTATCAGAATGAACCATCGATTGCTGTGTATCTGCTACGTTACCGCCTCGATTCTATAAAGGAGGAATATGATGAAGATATCGATATATAATACATGTACAAACAGTATGTAAGACCTTGTTTTGAAGATGAATCACACAGAAAGACTATACTCTAACACTGAAAAAAGACTAAATCAAAATTTGTACAGTTACATTACTGTCATTTGATGAAGAATGATTATATTGGTAGTGGAATTTTAAAGACAGCCAGTCAGCTTCAAATTGTAAAAATAAAAGATGAAACCGGTAATATACGGATAGATATACCCGTAATATACGGATATACCGGTAATATACGGACAGATATACCGGTAATATACGGATATACCGGTAATATACGGATAGATATACCGGTAATATACGGATAGATATACCGGTAATATACGGATATACCGGTAATATACGGATAGATATACCGGTAATATACGGATACACCGGTAATATACGGATAGATATACCGGTAATATATGGATATACCGGTAATATACGGATATACCGGTAATATACGGATAGATACACCGGTAATATACGGATATACCGGTAATATACGGACAGATATACCGGTAATATACGGATATACCGGTAATATACGGATAGATATACCAGTAATATACGGATAGATATACCGGTAATATACGGATATACCGGTAATATACGGATAGATATACCGGTAATATACGGATAGATATACCGGTAATATACGGATATACCGGTAATATACGGATATACCGGTAATATACGGATAGATATACCGGTAATATATGGATATACCGGTAATATACGGATATACCGGTAATATACGGATAGATATACCGGTAATATACGGATAGATATACCGGTAATATACGGATATACCGGTAATATACGGATATACCGGTAATATACGGATAGATATACCGGTAGTATACGGATAGATATACCGGTAATATACGGATAGATATACCGGTAATATACGGATAGATATACCGGTAACATACGGATAGATATACCGGTAATATACGGATAGATATACCGGTAATATACGGATAGATTCAAACCGGTAATATACGGTTATACCGGTAATATACGGATATACCGGTAATATACGGATAGATATACCGGTAATATACGGATAGATATACCGGTAATATACGGATATACCGGTAATATACGGATAGATATACCGGTAATATACGGATAGATATACCGGTAATATACGGATAGATATACCGGTAATATACGGATATACCGGTAATATATGGATAGATATACCGGTAATATACGGATAGATATACCGGTAATATACGGATATACCGGTAATATACGGATAGATATACCGGTAATATACGGATATATATACCGGTAATACACGGATAGATATACCGGTAATATACGGATAGATATACCGGTAATATACGGATAGATATACCGGTAATATACGGATTGATATACCGGTAATATACAGATAGATTCCGTAAAAAAAAATATAGAGATTACCATGCCAGTTTAGTTGGTCATAGAACTTGTTCCGTTTGCTAAGTCCAGAGTTCACATTGAAACCAGGAGAAATGGTTGGGCGAATTGATAAAGATAAATCCACTGAAATGTTGAGTTTCATAAACTTACCATTTGGAAAGAGTTCTTTAAATGGGAAGAGTTCTTGAACATGAGAAATAAGGTTAATTGGAAAAAGGCCTTTTCCTCAACATTTCACTGTACAAATTATACAAAACTAAGGGATATACAATATAAAATATTACATAGGATTGTCCCCACGAAATCTTTCCTTACAAAAATTGGACTTATCAGTGACAACAAATGTGACTTCTGTGGAAATGAAACCGAAACTATAGAACACTTACTGATTGAATGCTCAGTAGTGCACGTATTGGCAAACTGAGGGGGTCCATAACTGTGGATAAAATTATACTTGGCTGGGATAAAGATCAATGTATCTTAAATACATTCATGGCGCTAACCAAAGTTTACATAATCAAAAACAAGGGACGAACCACAGGTCTCCATATTTATGGTTTATTACATCGATGTAATAGCCAATATATTGCAGAAAAGTTAATTGCCATGACGTCACAATCTATGGACCACTTCAGAAACAAATGGTGCCTATTTATAGATTATTTTCAAGCCATGTGATGTGACATCATATTGGGTGTTTGAAAATGCACTAGATATTGGCATATTCCATCCTATTGGCTTTCCGCGTAAATTACATATGGCGTGAACAGAATGAATGTTGAGAGTGAGTGTTAGTATATATATATGTATATATATTGCTTTCTGATAGTTTTTAAGGTTATCAAAACTCGGAAGTCTTTTGTCCTTACTCTGCAATGTAATTTTGCTTCCATTTTGAGATATTGCATGTATATGTATATACCATGTCTGTTAGTAATAATAACAATAATAATAAAAAAAACTTACCATTTGCTCTCTTCCATTCCGAGCCTAATACTGCAGTCGGACTTAGTTACGACGATTAATAAATGGTACTGGTAAACAATTTTTTTTCTATATAATTTTCCCAATACTCTTACTGTATTAGACATTTCCTAATTTGCCCTAGAAATATGGTTTGCGATTTTAAGTTTCTTTTCATAAAAAAAAACATTTCTCGCAAATCCTAGCGGGAGGGTTCTGGGTAAGTCATAATTCATTGAAAGTCACTCCACGCGTACATCACATCTCTCCAGAAATGGTTAGTCCCACCCCGGCTTTTTTCCCCAAGTAGGCTATATGTATTGTTCATTACGTCGGGTACACCGGTTCTCATCAGATCACCGAAGTTAAGCAACGTTGAGCACGGATAGGAACTTGAATAGGTGACCGGGTGCTGTACTGGCTGGGCTGATCAGTGTCCAGGATAATAGGAACTGACTGTGGACACTCGTGTTCTGGCATATGTAGGCACGGTCGTGATATGAATGAAACGAGAGATGCCGAGGGATCTTGGCGCCCACCATTGTCCGATAATTGTAAGCTAATGACAAGAGGTTCTTTTTGTTCATTGTTATTAAGAACAAACGATTGATTTGAAATTTTGTTTGCAGAATTTCGAATTTGACGGAAAAGATCGAAAAAGGGACACTGGAGAACACCAAGATATTATCTGGTACACCACTTACTACTGAAGGGATCCGGTCCGTGCAGTAATGTTGAAACTTTGAAAGTGTCTGAATGCTGATATCTCTCTTGGATCGAAACAAGCTGTAGTCTACATTTGTCGAGTTGTGACGTTGCGTCACAAGAGTGACGTCCCTTCGTGTTACCGACCCGTCGGCAGACGAAACAGTGCGGCAGTTCACTTGCAACGGCATGAAC
This sequence comes from Hanleya hanleyi, assembly GCA_036873755.1. Lineage (NCBI taxonomy): Eukaryota > Metazoa > Mollusca > Polyplacophora > Lepidopleurida > Hanleyidae > Hanleya > Hanleya hanleyi. Next base: position 749,662 of record JAVTVY010021371.1, on the reverse strand, counting down.
TAAAGTAATTTGACTTAAAATTTGAAGAAATACATTTTAATTCAGAATCATTTGAACTCGATGATATATACGGTGAAGGTATGGATATTCTCTATACTCAACATATAGAATATGTCCCACCATTTGATCGCTGACTCTTGTGATGCAACGTCACAACTCGAGAATACCGTATTAATTTAAAGCATAACTTGAATTTTCGAATCGGACCGAAAAAGATATCTTGCACAACTAGACCCCAAGGGGAACCTGTGTACCAAATTTGAGAAAGATCCATGCAGTATTTCCTGAGAAATCACGATAACAAAGTTTCATGGGAAAATCCAAAAGGACCGCCTCGTGGCCATATTGGATTTTCGAATCGGACCAGAAAAGGTATCTTGCACAACTAGACCCCAAGGGGAAACACATGTACCAAATTTGAGAAAGATCCATGAAGTAGTTCCTCAGAAATCGCGATAACAAGAATTGTTTACGGACGGACGACGGATGACGGACCACGGACGAAAAGCGATTTGAACAGCCCAGATGGTGGGTTAAAAAATGCTGAAAACGACGTTAAATCCTACTCACTCATTATGTTTTATCGATGGGAGCTGATTGGATATTCTTTTGTTGTTGAGGAGCAGTGATACTCGAATAAATAAAATAGATTTAATTCAAAACATGGCTATCAGGCAAAATTTGCTATCTAGGGCATGTCTATATGGTATGGGCTTCCATCTTCCGTTGTTCGTCGTGGCACAATCGGATGTGCCGCTGCAATGATAGCTGGACTTGAAAACGCTTTCCGCAAGTATCACAAGGGTGAGGTTTTTCCCGACCACAATTGTTCAAATGTAGGTCAATACCATCTTCGCACGAAATGCGTGATGTGCAGTTAAAGCACTGAAATGGCCTCACAACGTGTGTAAAAGATCGATGGTGCCAAAGGTGAGTAGCAGAGTAGAATGATTCACCACAGGTATCACACAGGTATGGCTTTTGTCTAGTATGTTGTCTTTCATGTGTCTTGAGCTCTGACCTTGTAGGAACTGATTTTTGACAAAACTTACATTGATAACCCGGTTCGTGTCGAGAAGAATGGACCAGCATATTTTGTTTTCGGGCGAAACTTGCACCACATACTGGACATACGTATGGTTTCTCTTTTGTGTGTACACGCGAATGCCGATTCAACTCGCCTCTTTCCCAGAAACTTCTGCCACAGACTTCACAGGTGTGTGGTCTCTCGCCCGTATGTACAGACATATGCTTTCCCAGGCCGTCTTTTCGTGTAAAAGACATGGGGCAAACGCTGCATGAAAACGGTTTTTGGTCAGAGTGAACGAGTACGTGACATCTTAGAGAAGAGCTATGAGTAAAAGACTTTCCACAGATTTTACACTGAAAGGGTTTTTCGCCTGTGTAGATGCGCATATGAACCCGCAAAACTGATCGGCAAGAATATTCCATGTGACATACTGAACATCTGTTCGTCCTATTCATAGTATCTTCCTGTTCATGTCTATGAAGGTTAACAGATTTTTCTGCATGACTTTTATTCATAGTTTCTTTCTCTTCGTCTCCAGGAGGGCTAAGAGATTTTTCTGCATGACCTTTATTCATAGTTTCTTTCTCTTCGTCTCCAGGAGGGCTAAGAGATTTTTCTGCATGACCTTTATTCATAGTTTATTTCTGTTCGTCTCCATGAGGGCTAAGAGATTTTTCTGCATGACCTTTATTCATAGTTTCTTTCTCTTCGTCTCCAGGAGGGCTAAGAGATTTTTCTGCATGACCTTTATTCATAGTTTCTTTCTGTTCGTCTCCATGAGGGCTAAGAGATTTTTCTGCATGATCTTTATTCATAGTTTCTTTCTCTTCGTCTCCAGGAGGGCTAAGAGATTTTTCTGCATGACTTTTGTTCATAGTTTCTTTCTGTTCATCTCTATGAACGATAAGAGATTTTTCTGCATGACGCTGCGAATGGATGGCGAATTCTCCCAGTTTTAGTATTTTCCGACAGATGACACATCGAACACGCACTTTATTCCCCATGGTTTCTTTTTGTTTCTTTCTGTTGAAAATTGAAACCAAAGTTCGACAGCTTTGTACGGGTGTCACAGTTGTGCCCACTCTAGCCACATTTCGGAAGATATTTACAATAGCGGCAGTTTGACAGCTGTCCACGCCTGTGGCAGTTTGGCAACCATCAATGGAGCCGGAAATAGGGCAACTATTGCCACGCGAAGTTGGTTGAGAGCTATCTACACGAGCAGCTATTTGATGGATATCAAGCAGAGCAGCAGCTGTATGGTTATCTACCATGTCTATACCAGTTTGACCCTGATATGTAGCAACAGCTGTAGGGGGATTATATGCAAGGACAATTGTCTGACGTTTACTCGCACTAACAGTCGTTTGAGTGTGATATGTAGGGTCAGTTGTCTGACCTTTACTTGCACTAGTAATTGTTTGCGGGTTATTTGTACGGGCAGCGGTTTCGTATCTATCTGCGACGGCTACCACCTGGCAGCTATCCGCCCTGTCATTTGGCTGAGAGTCGCGTGCATCTACTGAGGCAATATTTTGATAGATACCTTCAAAATCGTCAGCTTGATGACTATAGGAGTTTGGATCTATACCTCGTCCTGCCACCAAGTTATCATATGAACACAGACTTGGAATAGGCGAATTGCCGTTCTGAGCAACATAACTGGCCACTTTTTTGCTTTCTTCGTCATCGCGCCTGGCATAATCATGGTCCAGATGCCAGGATTTCCCCACAAATTCCTGGTTTTTCACAGGGATATTTCTCACCTCGTCAGACATATTCTTCTCGATCCCCTGTCTCGGAGAACCACTAACATCTTTCTGTCTCCGACTCCGGTTAATACTCTTGTCTAATATAATTTGTGTAGGCAATCTGATTTCTCTTGAACTCGCACAGTTATATTTTGAAGCCGCCAGCAGTGTATTGGTCTAGTTGACACCCATGGAGAGTTATGTCGGCCGCGGTGCACTTCTCTGATTCCAGCGTGTCGGTACCGGTATCTGTTGATTGTGACGTTACCTTATCTGCTATTGCCGCCACATGAATCTCTGCTGACATCTCATCAGTTCTCTCTGCTGACATCTCATCAGTTCTCTCTGCTGACATCTCATCAGTTCTCTCTGCTGACATCTCATCAGTTCTCTCTGCTGACATCTCATCAGTTCTCTCTGCTGACATCTCATCAGTTCTCTCTGTTGACAATTGGTCAGTTCTCTCTGCTGAGATTGCTTCATTACTCTCAGTCCCGGTTGTATTGAAGTTTTCTACCGGCGAATCAGTAAACTTTCTCTTTGCAGGCGTTACTTCGATTGTGACACTGCTCTTGTCTAACGTTGCCATACTTATCTCAGCTGATTTGGCGAGACTGCTATTCTGTAGAAGAGGCGCATTTCCCTCCATTGTCGTCACCTTACCTCTCTTTGGTAGCATCCCCGTCCTCTCTGCTGACGCTGACTCTGTTGACTCGACCACATTATTCTCCCTTGATGTTCCGTCTCTCTCGCTTGACTTCTAAGAACAAAAGTGTGAAAATGTTACAGAGAACATTGATATCTCTTTCTCTATCGGTGTATACTAAATGTAGCGCTATCATTATACACTACGGATCCCAAATTTATGCTGAGCCCACAAAGTGTTCTTCTTCCACACCTACAACGAGACCAAGGCTTCAATGCATAGATATGTACAAATATTTCACCGCCAAGAATACACGGTCGTACATCGAAGTGTTCCCCCCTGCAATGGGGTAGCACAGTAGTATTGAGAGAACCGCCATCAAAGTCACACAAGTGCAACGAAGCTCTAGTCCATACTTTTTATACGGGCTCACTGACGTTTGCCGATTTCTTTCAATTCTTGGGCCTTGGTAGACCAGGTGTAACAAAAATAAAGCACAGATCCAAGTTCGGTTCAGTCTACCCGCAGACACAACAAAGGGCGACTGCCGATGAAACTCAAAATTCGAATTTGCTGGGTGCTGTGGTCACTATCTTAGCCCTCCTGGGTGTGTTCTATGGGGGATTGTTTTTCACGACGTGGCGAGCCTCATCTCTCTACTCCACTAATCTAGACGGTGAGCTCTCCGACTGCGATAGCTGGTCAGGCCACAATGGAGAACAACACGACACGGATCATCACATTGACGCTCAACGACCTGGCCTCGATCCTGTCGACTGCTAGCACCAAGTAGATCATCAGACCCAACTGGGCACAGAGGCTACCAACCTGAGCCACATCGGGTCCTCCTAAACGTCTCGTGGGACAATACCAGATTTATGAGAGCGAGTTACCACACCAAAGCATAATAATCCAGCCATGGACCCCCTGGTGACAACATCCCTCCACCTGCCTCATTGCGGATCGAACGGGCTCAGGCAAAGCGCATTCGTCCACAAGCTCATCGAACGCGCCAACAGTACGATTACCCCATCCATCGCCTGGTCCGTCTGATGTTATGGGGAATGCCCTATCATAAGGAAGGATGAACACAAACCTAAATTCAGCAGAAGGTAGTGTCTTTAATGTGCCTGAGAAATCCTATTATTATGTTACCAAATGCTCTATGTTCGTCAAAAAGCGCGATTCTTTGATGTTGCCACCAGGGGTCCATGGCTGGATTAGTATCCTTTGGCGTGGTAACTCGCTCTCATCCATCTGATATGGTCCCACGAGACGTTTAGGGGGACCCGATGTAGCCTCTGTACCCAGTTGGGTCTGATGATTGGCTTGGTGCAAGCAGTCGATAGGATCGAGGCCGGGTCGTTGGGCGTCGATTTGATGATCCGTGTCGTACCGTTCTGCATTGTGACCTGACCAGCTATCACAGGCGGAGAGTTCACCGTATAGATTAGTGGAGTAGAGAGAAGAGGCTCGCTAAAGGAGCACCCACCTTCCCAACATTGAGAAAGAAAACGTCGTGGGAGGAATCGGGCACTGTGGTGTCCTCTCAAATGAACAATGAGGAAGCATTATGCGACTACCTGGGAAAGACCAACCCTTCCAGATAAAGATTTTGTAATACACACACACACAAACAATTTAAAACCAGCGGAGCTCCCACTGTCCACTAAATAGAGGTCGTAAATCCCGTAACAGGTACTAGAATTTTTATACTAGGTCTATATATTTTACATATTCTATCTACACAGTATTCTTCTTACTGGGTGAAGTGGGGTGGGGGCAGAATCCCAGCACAGGAAAGGGGCAGGGGCCACCTGGGCCCCGGACGCTCTGCTGTTCTAGACGGCTAGAGAACTCTTCTGCCCAATTTTCGATAAATAAAATCGGAAATGATCACTCCGTTATCGCTCCAAGTTTTTGTTGTTTTATATGTTTTTGTGTGCGGGTCCCCGGAAGTTTTTTGAAAAGGTAACGAGAAATGGAGTGTTTTGACAACATATGAACTGGTGACTTTCGAGAAATATTTTTTTTTTTTGAACGAAAGTAAAATCAGTAGAAAGGGTTTTGAAGTGCAACTAATAATTTCCTGCTATATAGCCCCTCCTATGACATTTTATACTTTTAGTAAATGGTGTGTTCTGGTGATTTTAGTCTTTTGTAATGTGATATATATGTAAAGCTACCTCAAGCGGATCGTTCTCGCTTCCTCGTTTTGGGTGAAGGATATGTAAAAAATATAGATGTGAAATTGTGCTTTCTGGAGCACTTCGACAGTACAATATTTATATTTTTTCTCAATGAAGGTAAAAAGTTGTTCGATCCGGGACTTTATCTCAATATGTTTTGGCCCCGTGCCTTTTTTTTCAAAACTAAATGTGACAGGCTATGGGCTCAGACTTCATTTTTCTGATGGTAGGATTACAGTATCACATTTTTCACTCTTTCCAGAAAACCATCAGAAGTAATCTAATGTTCATTTTTTTCTGCTCAAATTATTGGGAGGAGGTGGCTTCATCCCACTCATGTCACACTCCTCCCCCACCCCCGGCTCCGTTGTGCCTGCTACCTTTTTGTAAATATGTTTTTTATTGCTTTTACTCTGTAAGTCCACTGAGTTGTGCATTAAAAATTCACTGAGTGAATACCGGCCACCACAATATGTTGCAATCATAAGAGAACGGGAGCCGTGAGCTCACATATGGCCCGCCAGATTGACAAGTCAGACGAGAAAATGCTGGTCTATTCGACGTAAAATCAATTAATTTCAGGAAAAATTGCTCAGTGTTGAAAATAATGTGATTTACATCACTGTGGCTGCCATACTGGATTCGGGCACGATATTTTGTGTCATTCAAATAGACGCAAAATAACCCGATACAGTACCGCTTGTTCTCCATGCTCAGCAGAAGAGTTCATTAAGAAGCTGATTAGGCATAACGTTTTGAACCAATTCAGGACCTGGAAATGGAGTATGGAAGATATCGTGGAGAAGTATGTAGTACGGAATTTATGAGCAATCATCTGACCATCCGCTCTTGTCTCTGTTTTCTGCCTCCGGGTCCCCCTCTCTATATACATAACAAGGCAACATATACTCTCGACAACAAACAACCTAGCATGACTGCCCAATTATTGGACACCTAGGCCCAGTGGGGCTATTTTCTGGGAATACTGCATGACAACTGTAATACAAATTTAATTTTACAGTTGAGTTACAAAGACATGCTGACAAACTTCTGTTTACTCACGGAATTTATACATGTTAAGCCTACATGCGGGTCGGAATTCCTGATTGCAGGTATGATTATATTCACAGGGTTGGCCAAGTAGCACTGTTTTGTCAGAGATTTTTTGGAAAATTTAAAAAAAAAAAAATTTAAATTTTAAAATTTAAATTTTTTTAAATTTTAAATTTTAATTTTTTTTGAACATCTTAGAAACACTAAATTATTATATAGCTTACTATAATACTCATACATGGTCATATTTTAAAGCGCGAGACCATGTTTGCCAAGCATGGAAAATTACACTGTATAGTATATACCCTATACAATAGACCAGGTGAATAACATGGCCTCGAAAATCCTCGAAAATGACGCTGAGAGAAAACACCACCTTCTTTTAAATCGGTCTAGCGATCGAACCAGCGCACGAAATGCGCCAAAGTTGTATGCCATTGAACGAGGACATCCTATAGCTTATGTCGACGTGTCATTATCCCAACAACTGTTACTAATTATCACTGTACACCCAGATGAAGTCCGATGTTACGGTAAATTTTCTTTAGTCGGACAAGATCGTGGCCAGAAATTGTCAGTGTAAACCACACTGAACAGGCAGTTTTGGCCAGTCATCTCTTCAATCACCGCATAAATTGGTCTGTTTTTTCAAGCAGGCATTTGCGTACACTTCGCCATCCATAAGATGGCTTGCGAATCGTGAGTCTCCATTATTGCGGAGCGATATCCGGTATATTACGGGATTCTGTTCGGCCTTCATCCGGCAGAGAACAGTCTCGAGAAATCTGATAAATTACAGGTTTTCAAACCACTTGGGAAACAGATATAGGCTAGGCTTACAAAATATATAGGTATAAATAACTTTCGTATCACCCAAGAGGTGTGGTAGATCTGTAATCTTCAACAAGTAGGGCATCACATGATTCGAAAATGGCGAGTTACGTTGGGGTTACGTCGGTATACTTTAGCTGATTGGCTGACGAAGTCACGTGGTATTGATTTATGGAAATTCCTTCTCGCACTTGCCGAAAGTAGGCTGTAAATGGATACACACGATCCCAGGGTCAGTCTTACCGCGTATAGATGACCGAGATGGTTACAGGTTGTTCAAGCAGGGTGTCAATACATAACGTACCTGTGCTGACATTACTCCATGACATCGCCCTGTGGTAAATCCATGCGTTTTTTCTTGTATACTCCTTTTCGCGGTTACAAATTTACAACAACAACCCCATGTTAAACGCACTGCATTCTGGGATGGGAGATGTGATTAAATTCAACGAAATTTAACTGAAAATGTTCCCACAAATACAGAGAATCTTCATTCTGAATCTCAGTGTGCAATGCGACCGGCATTTGGTAGACGATGTATATTTCTCCCCGCCACTCCGTCTAAAAATGGAATAATTCCGGAGAGCAGCCAGTTTACGATAGCACGACATGTGGCTCACGCTGGCAATAGCACTGATAGACAGCCAAGGATAATGGACACTCACTCGACGCTCATTCCAAAACTCATTTGTGGGCTACAGTGCTGATGCATGTTTAAATATTCTTGAAGGTTTACTAAAGACTGTGGGACAACCAATTTGACAGTAAGTTAATTAGTTTCAAATAAATCCATCACTGAAAAAGTGTCCAATAACTGGACGCAAACTAGCATTTCATACCTTGAATAGTCCCGGAGTTTTAACTATTCCTTGTCTTAGTTCAATCTTGAACGTCGCTCGCATGGGCTTACTCCGTTCAACTCAGCCCATTAGGGAACAATGGTGCAGATTCCCCACAGATTATATGGGGGCGCTGTGGACTCGATTTTCTGGGAGTTCGTCCCGCTTTTAGCTCTGCTGTGGCTAGATATACATCTTACAAATATTCTACGACATTAACTTCAGAAAATCTTTGCGAAATAAAGACAAATCTTACCTTAGACGACCAACATCAGTGAAATCCAAACGACGGTAGACTGCGCGTGCAAAAAAACGTTCCAATTTTACGCGCGGTTACAGGTTTTCAAAAAGTGATATCGAGCACGGAAACGGACTGAATTGAATCTGCCCAAAAGAATTAGATTCCAGCGGACAAGAAACCGCGATGGAAATATAGATAGAAATATATATGTAAGTTCTCTTCTCACTCTCTCGCCAAAAACAGTAGTGGCGTTAATGAGCAAACGCTGCATTGACAGATTTAACAATATTATATCATTTAAACATTTATTCACATACTGAACTGTACGCAGCTATTTTCATATATTAAGGAGGGAAATATTCTGGAATCAAAGCAAGTGATATTTTAAGTGATCTCAATTCGTAGAATTTGCTTTTATTTCCATCGCGGTTTCTTGTTCCTGGAATGCATGCTTTTGAGCGGATTCAATTCAGTCCGTTTCCGTGCACGATACCACTTTTTGAAAACATGTAACCGAGCGTAGATTTCATCTAGCTTCGTCTGGAGCTGTCCTTCACCAGACGCTTTTGTCCTTCCCCAGACGGAGAATTCCGTTGTCCGTGTGGGGACGGCTGCGTTAACATTTGTACTAGCTCATGTTATACGGATACATACCAGGCCAGCACGCATCTCAATATCTATGGCTTCGCAAATATGTAATATATACCTGACTATACGCTAAGAACTAACGTTCTCGCAGGCTATTCACGTTCCGTACATATTCCATTATTTAGAATAGAAATAAACATAATATATACCAGGTAGCTCATGACTATACATTGATATTGTAACGGTTAACCGTTGTGTAGAGAACAGTTGGAATCAGCAGTGTACTACCGCTGGAATGTGGGAGAACGACCTTGACCCGTGTCGTCAGCGTCGAGCAAGGCAGTGATCAGAAACGCATTCCCCCGTATTTCTCGATTACCAGAGCGAGATAGGAGTTGCCCTTTACGTGGAATTTTCTCTACAAATTATAGATTGGGACGTCATTCTCGTTTGTGGACTGTGAACTGTAATTCTGCTGTGAGAGACGATCTTTCATGGTAGGCTAAACGTCTCCGTTCGTGAGGAAACCCCCTGTGAGGCATTTCTGCGTGTCGAACTAGTACGGAGAGTGCACACACTATATAAACTCGTGCAGACATTTCGAGCGGGGAGAGATCAGAAAGACAGCGCTGGAGAAAGCACGTCAGGTACAGCCTGTAACTTATTGATTTCTGGCGTAATTTGCGGTCGGTCGCAAATGTAATTGTTTTGGCCTGGGGAGTCTAAACGATTGTAAATCCTGTAGCATGGTACAACCTGTGAAAGACACGGAAAACCAATGCGAATTTGCCGGCTTGCATTTTCAGTGTGGAAACGTGTTTGCGCGGTGTACTATAGTTTAGGGATCACGACAGAGTGGGAAGACTGACTGGCGTGTTTTATGTAGTCGGTGTTTATGCTATAATACTGTAACGGGACATGCATTACCAAGTAGCACATTCTGGTAATTTGCATGGTCTGACCTCAGCATAGAATAAAGATATAGGTCAGTACCAGTAGATTGATGATTTCGACACGGTTTTACTGAGCTACCCGGAACACTGGGCTAAAGCCGTATTATTTATGTGTCGATCTTATCGGTCGTGAAGCGGTATATGACGATAAGTAGGGACTCCCTCCACCCTCAGATTATACGCCACTGTACGGTAAATACAGAGATAAAAGAGCCAACCTCTCCTACCGTTACTCGACGGCGTATCGTGCAGCCCGCAGACGGTCGTATAGACGCTGTACAGGGGTGGAAGAGATCACCGAATATACAGCCAGTACAGCCAAGACAAGAGACGGTACAGGCGGGCTTCGTTTTACCGGTGTAAAAGAGAGAACAGATATTACAGCCAGTACAGCCAAGACAAGATACGGTACAGGCGGGCTTCGTTTTACCGGTGTAAAATAGAGCACACAGATTACAGACTGTACAGTCAAGCCAAGACACAGGTTACAGACAGTAAAGAACAGACAAGGCCAAAGACAAGATACAAGTTACAGACAGTACAGAAAAGACAAGGCACAGCACAGACAGACTTCTTTTCCCGAGAAACGTCGATAAACCGTGAAATCTACAGACCTGCGACCGGGTCGCAAAAGGTCGCAAAAGGTCGCAGAGGCTTGCGACCGGGTCGCAGAGGGTCGCAGAGGGTCGGCATTGACAGTCTACATGCAGGAATGGTGCTATAACGGTACCAGATGAAATAATAGCACACTATATACCCAAGTAGTTGTCCTGACGGCCACGGATGGTGAGCTGTACGTGGTTCTTACCTAAGGGGTCATCGTGAGGTTGTGCAGACACAGGCCGTGCCTATAGACGGGTCGCAGCAGCCGGAAGGGTTGAGATGCCGTGCTATACTTACCTGTGCGGGAAGCAGACTGGTGAGCTGACAAGTTAGGGTCAGGCTCCGACGACTTGGGGGTGAAGAAGACGACGGGCTGCCACATTCGTGGGGAGGCTCCAACGACTGGGGGTATATATTGAGAGAGCGTTACAGCCGTGACGTTCCAACGACTGGGTGTCATCTCTGGAGAGAGCGTTACAGCCGTAACGTTCCTACGACTTGGGGTGAAGACGACGATGGGCTGCCACATCCGTGGGGAGGCTCCAACGACTGGGTGCCATATATTGAGAGAGCGTTACATCCATAACGTTCCAACGACGGAAGAGAAGGGCCATCAGCCAGGCCGCCCTTATACCCAGAAGAGAAGGGCCAGCAACCAGGCCGCCCTTATCGCGTCCCCATGCCAATTTAAAGCACTACATATAACTGTAAAATTATATGCACACACTCTGATATTATTTGTATATAACATTAATCGTATATGCACACACTCTTATACCATTGGTATATAACATTGGTATATAACCTCACGCTTAAGTGCACACACTCTCTTCTATTATTCATATATAAATATGCACACACTCTCATATTACGTGCATATATACATCAAGTTTATTTGCATACGCTCTCCTAGTGTCTGTACATATATGTAAATATCATTCCACTGCATAACGTTACATCTCCTTAGACATTCTGTCTAAGCCACGCGATTCTACACTCTTATCTGTAATCGCGTATACTATTTGTGCAGAATATACTATAATAGACCTTTACATTAGCGTCAGTCATCCTTGTAGGGTTGTGATCATCTCTTCGATACCCGGATCTTTACTAGTGAAGGGGCTAACTACGGTGACGGCTAGAATGCCAGTGGGCAATCCCGGTTATTGATTCGTTTTCTCGTAAACACCACGACTGGTCCTGCTCGTACACGTTACACGTAGAAAACTGGTGGCAGCGGTGGGACCTGGCCTGATCTATAACAGAAGAGAACAACCGACTACTAGAGATGACCGACAACGACGTGCCGACAACGCCATTAACCATGAGTTCTTCAACGACAACACCGACACGTCGGGACATAGCGGGTCTACGGGCTATCCTACAGGGGAGAGAGCTATCGAGGATGGGGTCAACTGTTCCAGTGACTTTGAGGACGACAGAAGATGTGAGTCCTGTGGAAGCACCGCTTGACCTGTCCATGCCCGCCATCGTCGAGATCGAGACTCCGTCGACTATCCGAACGCTACTAGAGGGCCTCGAGAGCTTACAGGCAGAGATGCAGACGATGCGGGCGACCTTCAATCAGACGACGATGGGAGCCCTAGCGCACACGTCCACGCCCAGGGCCGAAGGGGGTACTACCAGAACCCCCATAGACCAGCCTGTACGGGAACAGACGATTTGCGACCGGGTCGCAGAAGCAGGCGACCGGGTCACAGAGGGCCGCAACCGGGTCGCAGAAGGGCGCCATTCAGCGGCTGATACCGGTGGGGGAGCCACAGTCACGACCATCCCTGTTTCCCGTAAGACGTTGGTTAAGGCTTCGACCTACGATGGAAGTACGCCCTGGAGAGATCACCTGGTACATTTTGAATATTGCGCAGCCTTAAACCAGTGGACGCTGGAAGAGAAGGGACAGCACTTGGCCGTATCCCTGCGGGGGCCAGCACAACAGGTTCTCTCTAGTCTGAAGATGAAACCAGGGGAAGCAAATTTCATCTGCCTATGTGATGCCTTGGAGAGACGCTTCGCTCCGCCTAACCAAACAGAGCTGTATAAGTCCAAGCTGAAGTCAAGGCGACGACAGAGTGAAGAAGGTCTACCCGAACTGGGCCAAGCTTAGGTGAGATGGCCTACCCAGAAGCCGGTGATTAGGTCCAAGACACCCTGGCCCGTGACCAATTCTTTGAGGCAATTGAAGAAGACTTACAGTTCAAAGTCTGGCAGTGCCGCCCGAAGTCCCTAGACGAGGCTGTGCATGCCGCAGTGGAAGTAGAGGCCTTCCAGGACGCCTAGCGTCGACGTCCCGACCCCACGGCAAGAGCCGCTACAGGAGAAGACATCCTGGCTGACGTTCCTGAGGATGATGAGGACGCGCAGGCCCGACTTCGAGCAGAGATTGCTACCCTGATGGAAGAATTTAAGAGGCGCTTCCCGGGACGGGGACGCTCGGGTTCAAGGCGGGGGCAGAGGACGGGAAGACAGCCACGCCGAGGATGTTGGAGGTGTGGAGAAGACGGCCATTTTAGGGCGGCGTGCCCTAGACGTTCACCCTCTCCGCCCCCGAGACGATCGTCCGGGTCCGGGAACCCACCAAAGCCCCAGGACCGAAGCCTGCGCTTCATAACCAGGGAGAAGCAGGGATATACCTACCGGCGTCTATCGGGCCGGTGAAGGTGATGTGCTGTGTGGACTCCGGAGCATCTATCTCCTTGATCAGCCGCCGGATATGGGAACAGCTTGACCCAGATGTGAAACCAGTCCTGCGAGACTCCCGGTACCAGTCCATCAAGGTGGCTGACGGTTCCCATATGCCTTTGCTCGGAGAGGGAGACTTCAGGATATCGATCCAGGGGACGGTGTGGAAGCACACGCTGGTTGTGGGAGATCTGTCCATTGACGCCATCTTGGGGTACGACTTCCTGTATCGCCACGGCTGTATACTTGACGCAAGAGGCCATCGATTGAAGCTGGGAGGCAAGTACCTGCAATGCGAGGTTGTAGGAAGTTTCGATTGTTATCGTTTGGCCCTGGCTGAGACCATCACCACACCGCCTAGAACCCAGATGCTTGCCCCGGCCAGGGTGGAAGACGCACCACCGGGGGAAATTGGACTAGGAGAGGGGGAGCTCGCATTTACCGAGAAGACCGGCCTAGTCCTGGCGAGAACACTTTCTCGAGTTGCATCGGATGGGAGTGTGCCTATTCGTATGCTGAACGCTTCCGACGAGTCCACCGTCATCCACGCTGGTACCTTCTATGGTAGTATGTCCACACTAGGTGATGTTCCGGAAGAGCCTACAGAGCCGAGGGCGCGGACGACGACACTGCCAGCATATATGCAGCCTCCATTGGAGAAGTCCAAGGACGGCCTGAATGCAGCCCAGCTGAGAGAAGTTGAACAAATGCTGAATAGACACGCTGATTTGTTTGCTGCCGATGACGATGACCTTGGACGCACGACCAGGGTGCAACATCAAATAAAGACGGGGAATGCACCCCCGATTCGTATTCCACCTAGAAGACCGCCCCTTCATGCCCGGTGGGAGATTGACAAGCAGGTTGACGAGATGTTACGACGAGGTGTGGTAGAGCCCTCCGAGGGACCGTGGTCGGCCCCTGTCGTCCTGGTGAAGAAGAAGGACGGTAAATCTCGATTTTGCGTTGATTATCGGGCCCTGAATGACGTCACAGAGAAAGACGCATATCCTCTGCCGAGGATCGATGACAGTCTTGACGCACTGAACGGGGCACAGTGGTGGTCTACCCTCGACTTGATGTCCGGATACTGGCAAGTTGAATTGACATATGACCCCGCCAATAAAATTAGCTGTCAATTAACCCATACTTAAAATACTTTGCTGGGGAAATAAGCTAACCACATTCCTGGAATGTATAAATTATACACAGTGCACCAGTTTAAGGTACGCTATTAGTACAACATGAATAGTTTAATGTCAGTTCGTCTCTTAACATCTAAGCTTCTCGCAAACTATATTAATTACACATCCAATAAGAAATGTTTTACTGTATATCAGGCATATATGGTAGAATATCAATGCTAACATGGTAGTTATCCTCTTAAGAACTAAGCCTCTCGGAAAGTAATGACGTCAATGTCATTTCAATAAGAAGAACACTAAGTCAAAAAACCGCGAGGCTCTCGCAAACTTTTTACATTGATTATATGAGCGAAATAATACACTATCACATATATACCAGGTCTACGAAATTAGGCTAATATTATCAAATTAATATTATCATCGTATGGTAATTCTCCTTAAGAACCAATTTTCTTGCAAACTAATTACATATTATGAAATATTCAATGAAAAGAATACAAAACTATCTAATATGCAACAGGTTTACACATAGGCTAAGCCATCTACAGTACAACATCAATATTATAATATCACTTTTTTTAGATCTAAGGCTCTCGCAAACTAGTATAATGGTTTGGTAGTTCTCTACTTAAGAACCAAGGGTATCGCAAACTAATTACATTTACCTCAAATAATACTGCTTAATTGTAATCCAGACAATATACATTAGATGTTCCGCCAATGTGAATCGTTCTCTTGGTACATGTGGTAGTTTCATGCATCTATATACAAAATAAGTCTATACAAGTAACTAACTCACGTATGAGACAACAAGGAGAAAGCATGTCTTTCTCCAGACGCATAGTTTGTAACTTATATTTTATGTGTTTGAACATATATCACTGGAGATTTAAAGCCAGTTGATCTTATGTGAATCGCTCTATTGGTTGTTCCAATGCTCTAGATACACATTAAGTCAAAACAAGTCACTAACTCGCAATGTATTTAAATAGGTCGGCTATGACTATGTTATCGTGTTCCATAATAGTTTTTGTCAGAATGTTGTTAAATTAACAGTGATGCGCCATTCTCTGCTTTGTAAATATGTTAGCACTATTTCTGTCCGTCAAACTATCATTCTGCGTAATTTATATTAAATAGAATAGAAGCTTCATTTATTAAAACATGTAAAACAATCGATAAGCCATCATCTATCGATGCTTTTCCTGGGAGCCGAGTGCTATAACATTCATAATAAAAACAGTGTATCTAGGATACATAATATGGAGATCACATTCTAAGACAGTAAAAATCATATTTTGACTTAAATGAAAGCATCCCCGTAAAATGTATCTAAAACATTCGTGCTTAAACACAGCCAAAGAGAGACCGTTTCTGACACGGTATGGCAGAAAATTCAATGCCGCTGGGCCGGAGACTGAGAAAGCTCTTTTATGAGAATCTGTTCGTGAAAATAATTGATCAGTATTTACATAGGATCTAGTAAATCGGGTTTATCTACTTGTAGACAGTATAAGCTTATCCTTCAAATAAGTGCGAGCAGACCCGTGTAAGCTGCTGTACACCAGGACACATCCACTGTACATTACGTGCTGTTTAAATGGAAGCCACTTTAGTCGCTTGTATAATTCGGTGGTAGAAATTTCGAAACCACAATCTTAGATTAACCGAGCAGCTCGTTTTCTTTGTACTTCAATTTTGTGTATATTAGAATCAGTGCACGTTTCCCAAATACTAACACAATAGTTTAACGGTGGTTGAATAAAACAATTATTAAAAAAACGTTACTCTTGCAGACAGATGTTTAGACATATACGGCTTGAGAGTAAATGCTAGATGATCTTATGTAAATAGCTCCATTGGTTGTTCAAAGCATCTAGATGCACAATTACTCTATACAAGACACTAAAGTACGTATGAAACGACACAGAGAAGACATGTCCTTCCCCAGACGCCTATTTTGAAACTTATGATTTATGTGTTTGAAGATATATTGCTGGAGAGTAAATGCCTGTGAATCGTTCCCGCGGTTGTTTCAAGCCTCTGGATACGCAATATGTCTATACAAGTCAAGAACTCACGTATGAGACGACAAAGCGTGTCTTTCCCCAGACGCCTATATTGCTGGAGAATAAATGCTAGATGATCACATGTGAATTGCTCCCTCCGTTGTTTCGAACCTCTAGATAAACAATAGGTCCATACAAGTCACTAACTCACTTATGAGATGATACGGAGAAAGCATGTCCTTCCCCAAACGCCTAGTTTGTAACTTATAATTTAGGTGTTTGAACATATATTGCTGGAGATTAAATGCCAGTTCATCTTATGTGAATCGTTCTCTCAGTTGTTCCAAGCCTCTAGATACACAGTTATTCTACACAAGGCCCTAACTCACGTGTGACACGACACGGAGAAAGCACGTCCTTCCCCATACGCCTAGCTTTCAACTGAAGTTTTAGGTGTTTCGATATATATTGCTTGGGAGTAAATGCTAGATCATCTCACGTGAATCGTTCCTTTCGTTGTTCCAGGCCACTAGATACAAAAATCGTTCTCTTAGTTGTTCCAAGCCTCTAGATACACAATAATTCAACACAAGGCCATAACTCACGTGTGACACAGCACGGAGAAAGCATGTCCTTCCCCAGACGCCTAGTTTGTAACAAGTGTTTTAGGTGTTTAGATATATATTGCTTGAGAGTAAATGCCAGTTAATCATATGTGAAATTGTTCCCTTGGTTGGTTGTTTCCAGCCTCTAGATACACAATAGGTCTATGCTAGTCACTAACTGAATTATGAGACAAGGAGAAGCATGTCCTTCCCATGATACTTAGTTTTTATCCTATATGTTAGGTGTTTAAACATATATTGCTTGAGGGTAAATGCTAGATGATCTTATGTTAATCGTTCCTTTCTTTGTTCCAAGCCAACAGATACAAAATGGACCTATACAATTCAGTAAATCACTTATGACACGACACGGTGAAGACGTGTCCTTCCCCAGACGCCTAGTTTGTAACGTATGGTTTAGGCGTTTCGAGATATATTGCTGGATAGTAAATGCTAGGTGATCTTAGGTTGTTCAAAGTCTCTAGTAGTGAGGTGGCTTAGCAAAAAAGATCGTGACACGCTGGACCAAAGCACCAAACTTGGCACATCCATCACTTGAGGCATACAGAACAATCCTCTAGATACAAAATTATTCTACAAAAGTCACTAACTCACGTATGACACGACAGGGAGAAAGCATGTCCTTCCCCAGACGCCTAGCTTGTAACATCTGGTTTAGGTGTTTGGGATATATTGAGTATATACGAGAGTAAATGCTAGGTGATCTTATGTGAATCGTTCTGTTGATTGTGTAAATTCTCTAAATACACAATATATCTACAGAAGTCGCTAAATCACAAGTGAGACGACACGGAGAAATCATGTCCTTCTCCAGACGCTTAGATTTTAGCTTATATTTTGGGTGTTTGAAGATATATTGATTGAGTGTAAATCCTAGATGATCTTATGTTAATTGATCCTTTCTTTGTTCCAAGCCAATAGATACAAAATGGACCTATATAAGTCAGTAAATAACTTAGGACACGACACGGTGAAGACATATCCTTCCCCAGACGCCTAGTTTGTAACGTATAGTTTAGTTTGCTGGAGAGTAAATGCCAGGTGATCTGATGTGAATCGTTCTGTTGGTTGCTCAAAGTCTCTAGATACACAATATGTCTATACAACTCACTAAATCACTTATGGGACGACACGGAGAAAGCATGTCCTTCCCCAGACGCTAAGATTTTAGCTTATATTTTAGGTGTTTGAAGATATATTGCTTGAGTGTAAATCCTAGATGATCTTATGTGAATCGTTCCTTTCGTTGTTCCAAGCCCCTAGATACAATAGAAGCGTTTATAAGTCAGTAAATCACGTATGACACGACACGATGAAGACATGTCCTTCCCCAGACGCCTAGTTGTAACCTATAGTTTAAGTGTTTGTAGATATATTGCTGGAGAGTAAATGTGAGTTAATCATATGTGAATCGTTCCCTCGGTTGTTCCCAGACTCTAGATACAAACTAGGTCTATACAAGTCACTAACTCACTTATGACACAACAAGGAGAATGCATGTCCTTCCCCAGACGCTTAGAGTTAGCTTGTATTTTAGGTGTTTGGAGATATATTGCTTGGGAGCAAATGCTAGTTGATCTTATGTGAATCGTTCTGTTGGTTGTTCTAAGCCTAAAGATACGCAATACATCCATGCATGTTAGTAACTCACGTGTGACACGACACGGAGAAAGCATGTCCTTCCCCAGAAGCCTAGCTTGTAACTTATGTTTCAGGTGTTTAGACATATATTGCTTGAGAGTGTATGCTAGATAATCTTATGTAAATCTTTCCATCGATTGTTCCAAGCATCCAGATGCACATTATATCTATTCAAGGCACCAAAGTAAGCATAAAATGACATGGAGAAGGCGTGTCCTTCCCTAGACGCCTAGTTTGTAATTTATGGGTTAGATATTTGTACATATATTTCTGGAGAGTGAATGCTAGTTGATCATATGTGAATCGTTCCCACGGTTGTTTCAAGCCTCTAGATACACAACATCTCTGTGCAACTCACTAACTCACTTATGAGACGACACAGAGAATGCCTGTCTTTCCACAGACGCCTTGGTTGTAGCTGATAATTTAGGTGTTTGAACATATATTGCTGGAGATTAAATGACAGTTGATCTTACCTGAATCGCTCTCTCAGTTGTTCCAAACCTCTAGATACACAATTATTCTAACAAGGCCCTAACTCACGTGTGGCACGACACGGAGAAAGCATGTCCTTCCCCAGACGCCTAGATTTTATCTTATGTTTTAGGTGTTTAGACATATATTACCTGAGAGTTAACGCTAGGTGATATTATGTTAATCGTTCCTTTCTTTTTGTTCCAAGCCAATAGATACAAAATGGACCTATACAAGTCAGTAAATCACGTATGGCACGACACGGTGAAGACATGTCCTTCCTCAGACGCCTAGCTTGTAACGTATAGTTTAGGTGTTTGGAGATATATTGCTGGAGAGTAAATGCTAGTTTATCACATGTGACTCGTGCCCTCGGTTGTTTCGAGCCACTAGATACACAATAGGTCTATACAACTCACTAACTCACTTATGAGACGACACGGAGAAAGCATGTCCTTCCCCACACGCATAGTTTGTAGTATTTAATTTCGGTGTTATTATATTATTCCTGGATATTGAATGCCAGTTCATCTGATGTGAATCGTTCTCTCAGTTGTTCCAAGCCTCTTGATACACACTTATTCTACACAAGGCCCTAACTCACGTGTGACACGACTCAGAGAAAGCATGTCCTAAAACTTAGGTTTCAGGTATTTAGACATATATTGCTTGAGAGTAAACGCTATGTGATCTTATGTTAATCGTTCCTTTCTTTGTTTCAAGCCAATAGATACAAAATGGACCAATACAAGTCAGTAAATCACGTATGACACGACACGGTGAGGACGTGTCCTTCCCCAGACGCCTAGTTTGTAACGTATAGTTTAGGTGTTTGGAGATATATTGCAGGAGAGTAAATGTTTGGGGATCTTATGTGAATCGTTCTGTTGGTTGCTCAATGTCTCTAGATACACAATATATCTATACAAGTCACTAAATCATTTATAAGACGACACGGAGAAAGCATGTCCTTCCCCAGACGCTAAGGGGCCGGGCAAAATTTACCAGGGGGACGGGACCGGTGGATCTTCAAAAGTCGGTGAAAAAAAAGTCTGGTCCCCCCAAAAATTTGATCAAAAAAAGTACATGTCCCGTACAGAGGTATGGTAAAAAAACTTCCTGTCCCGCTGCACGGTGTGGTGAAAAAAACTTCCTGTCCCGCTACAAGGTGTGGCGAAAAAAACCTTTGTGTCCCGCTATGATTCAGCCTATCCTCTTGTCAAGAACCTTTCAATTATAATGTTAGAGTTCCTAAAACTCGATAGTTGGTTAATAAATGCATATCCAAGTCGCCAAAGAAAATACTGTTAACTTGGTGTGAAATAAAGTGGATTTAGTAGTCAAATACCGGTATATAGTACACATTTGAGCTGTAGGAAACATGCAACAGTTTCTCAGATAGTCGGGATTCTCAGTATTTCAGTAGCAAAACACATGTAGGAGACAATGTATACAAAATAATGAAGAATCCAACTATTACCAATGTTAGCATGAATTCATCAGAATGAGCTAAAAACATGCAAAATGTACAAGTTGACTGACAATTCAGCCTTCAACCTATACTATATACATGTATCCTAAAAGTGGCATCAAGGCCATAGGGTGGCATCAGTTTCATTATTTTGAGCGAACATAGATGGTAAATATCTTCTGGAAATAAATTGTGTTAAATTTGCAATGATTTGTAGAATTGCATAAAAACATACTGCTACACACATGACAGAATACGATGGATTTATAACATAGGCAACAATGCGCTGGTATTAGAGTTATTTCCCTTCGGTTTGGATTAAATCAATTTGCAATATTTCATTTCCGGGGTTGGCCCAAGTTTAACTTAACGTCTAAATGGGAATTTGTGCTTATTGAAAATATTCTACTGAATATTCTCTCCAATATCAGAGTCACTGATTCAAGTTTCCAATTGTCGTATCACATCGAGGATTAAATCCCAGAATTAACTTTGTGTCAGATCGACAGCCTGTATTGCCTCAATATCAGTCATTTGTGCACCCCTAGCACAGACAGAACCGTTCATCGCATGAAAATCACCTGTTGACTTTCTGCTAATTCAAGGGGATTCTCATTCAACAGATGCATCACAGTCCATTTTGTAATGATATTCAATTCTGGTATAAAAATATAGCTCCATCTATGTATTTTATACAGTACCCGGATGGAATAGTATTAACTTTGCGAATAAAACACCAAGTTTGCTTCAACAAATAACTTGTTCCCACCAAGTTTGACAGTTTCCGTTTTTCCGGTTTCAAATCGGGTTAATATCTTGCAATGTGTTACTCGCGGGAACATCCCTTTTTACGCGCGTAACGTCCCTTTCGAGTTTTCGTAAGAGTTGAGTCTTCCGATTCCCAAAATTGTCCAAGTAGATATCATCAGACAGACGTCCAATTCATGGGAATCGACAGCAGAGGAGTGTTACGACGGCAGTGCAGCATACAGAACTGCGAGTGTGAGGAATATCAACGTCCTCTGGTCGAGAGTAGCGGACAACAGAATGAGGCATTACTGTGGCGACCCACCCGCTAAACACAGTGCCAGTCTGAGAAGACCACAGGCACATGCAGACAGGAACCGTCAGCATCTAAGCACTACAGTCAACTTTAATTCAAACACTGCGATCTTCCGTAAAGTATGTACCACCCCCCCCCCCCCTTCAAACATACGCCAAAGTTGTTGTAGTACATTGTTGTCCAAGCTGTATCTACATTATTGATTGACGAAGAAGCTTGAAATTGATGTGGAAGATGCTTAGTATCATGTAGATGTGCAGTGTTAGAGGCTTTTTTTCGCTACTTTTGATGATTTCTCCCAGAGTTATGGCCCTTCATCATCAACATCAATATATGTTTGTCCAGTCCATATCTCTCTTATTATTGCATGAACAGCTTCAAAATTTATATAGATTACAAGATGCCTTGTACCGTGCAGATGTGTGCCCTCGTGCTTTCTTCGTCCCTTTCCAATTAACAGGTCATAGTCCAGTACAGTGGTTGTGTCAGAACAATATTTTGTTGCCATATGGTCACCAAATGTCGAGATAAGAACTCATTTAGATCCATTTATCATAGTTTGGATCTGTTTCCATCAGATTAGTGATGGGTTTTTACCCCTCGGCCAACTTTGGCCTAGGGGTATTGTCGTCATCATGTACGGCTGTCCGTCCGTCCGTTACCGCGATATCTACAGAACCGTTTCATGCATGGCAACCAAACTTGTTACATCTATTTATCTTCACGTAAATCAGAAGCCTATCGAAAATGAGCCATCTCGGACAATATTTTGCAGAGTTATGCCCCTTTTTACAAATAAAAATCCATTTATGATTTGTTATTGTGACAATTTCAGAACCGTTCCATATACAACATCCTAACGTGATACAGTTGTTTCTCTTGACCTGAACTAGATGCCTATCGAAAATGAGTCGTGTCAGAAAGTATTTTGCAGAGTTATGCCCCTTGTCTAATAAAATCCACTAATTCCTATGTTAAGTTTGCATATAATTTCTATATCAGACAAACGTATATCTATAGTGTATGTATTTATTCCAGAAACAAATTAATTTAAGGGGAGGAAAACTTTTTTTTTTTTCAAAGAAAGTACACTTACAATACCAGGGGTAAATATTTCTTCCCACAAGCCAATCAATTGGTAGAGACACCCTTACATTATAATAGCTGGGGTTCAGAGCCGAGGGGTTTCGATAGCGCAGCTTCATGTTTTAACCAAGTTCCAATAAATTATGCATGTGATTGAATCATGTAAATCACACTGATTTGGTATTCAAATTATATTAATCATGTTATGTGCAATTCCTTTTTGTGCCAATGAACTTGTTTTGTCAAGTAAACAGTAGTGGTGAATTGAGGCTCCCATGCCACTGTGGTAGATGACAGGTGGCATTGATAGAATGTTGATTGCACATAGCTATCTGTGAAGGTGATGAGTCATGTTAGAGTGATATGTAATTGTTTGTTCTGATTCTTTTTTTATCAGTTCACAATTTTTAATTCAATTTGTTGTTGGCTACTATAAATTGAGTATTGTCTACCATTGTGGTGAAAAGATATTCCATCCATTATTCCATAAATGAAAATGTTATGTTAACAGTATTAGTATTTGAGAATGACAGTGTTCTATTCATATACATGTACAAACCATTTCACATGGCGCATAGAGTCACTTTCTGTAACCCTACATTTATGTCTGATGGCTAACCTCCTGATGTTTCATTTTGCACAGGAATTTTTTCTATTCTACACTGGTTGGAATAATATCTGCCTGTGGAGCAATAAAGATGGAGTGATACTCAACTTACAGTGTTGTTCATTTACTAAGATCACAATACCGAGGGTGAAATACAGAGTGGTCCTTGGTCAAATCATCTCGACCCACTGGTTTGATTGATGATTGGTTCTATAGCATTACAAACATGGGAAATGGTGTGTTTTGTCAGTGTTATTGGCCTTGACATTGGCCCCCATATGCACCAAGCTCAATTCTACTCCCCCCCCCCCCCAATACAGATCTGCAGTACTTCTCTCAGTCCAATATAATTTTTTTTGTGCAATATTGGCGATAGAAAAAATTTGCTGTCCCGTTGCTCACCGCATTAAAAAAATTACATGTCCCGTCCCTGGTTGCATGAAAAAAAAATCTGGTCCCTTCCACAAATACACCGGTCCCGTCCCCAGGTAAATTTTGCTCGGCCCCTAAGATTTTAGCTTATATTTTAGATGTTTGAAGATATATTGCTTGAGTATAAATCTAGATGATATTATGTGAATCGTTCCTTACGTTGTTCCAAGCCCCTAGCCACAAAAGAAAGGTGTATAAGTCACGTATGACACGACACTGTGAAGACATGTCCTTCCACAGACTGCTTGGGACTGTAATTACGCGGGCTAACATTCGGGGGTTATGTCAATCCGGGGAACTCCTGGGGACTATAATTCTGGGGGACTCTCATTCGTAGGGACTATCATACCAGGAGGCTGTCATTCCTGGGGACTATTATTTCTGGAGATTATAATTCGAGGGGACTCATTCCTAGGAACTATTATTCCTGGGGACTTCATCCTGGGGATTGTCTTTCCTTGGGCTTCCATTCTTGGGAACTGTCATCACTGATTCCTGTGGACTACGATCCATGGGGATTGTCATTCCTGCGGACTATCACTCATGTGTACCGTCAGTCCTGGGGACAGTTATTCCGGGGGCTGTCATTCATGGGGACTGTCATTCCTCGACATATAAGTCATGGGACTGTTATTCCTGGTGCTACCATTCATGTGGATTGTCGTTCCTGGTACTTCCGTTCCTGGAGACTGCCAGTCTTGGGAACTACCAGTCCTAGAGACTATAATTCCTTGAGAAGCATTCCCGCGGACTATGATTCCTGTGCACTGTCAATCCTGTGGACTGTCATTCCTGGGGACTGTCATTCCTGGGAACTATCAGTTCTGAGGACTGTCATTACGAGCGCTGTCAATACTGGTGACTGTTTTCCCGAGGACTGTCATTTATTGGGCTACCATTCCCGAGGACAGTAAGTCATGGGAACTACCATTCCTGGGAACTGTCATCCCTGGGGAATATGACTCCTGGGGATTATCATTTCTGGGGAATATACTTCCTGTGGACTCATCAGGACTATAATTCCAGGGAACTTTCATTAGTGGGCATTATCATGCCTTGCGGCTGTCATTCCGGGGGACGGTTATTCCTGGGGACCACTATTCATGGGGCTTCCATTCCTGTGGTATGTCTTTCCTGGAGACTGTCAATCTCCGAGACTATCAGTCTTGATGACTATTATTACCGATTACTGGATTCCTGTGGACTATGATTCCTGGAGATTGTCGTTCCTGCGGACTATCGTTCCTGTGCACTATCATTCTTGGGGATTGAAATGTCTAGGAAATCTCATTCTGGGAAATGTCAATGAGATTGTCCTTTCTGTGGGACTTCCAACATAGGGACTGCCTTCCTTTGTACTACCTTACATGGGGACTATCAGTTCGTGGGACTAAAATTACTGGGGGTCGTCATTCCTGGGCCTACCATTCCTGGTGCTCCATTACCGGGAGAGCAAGTCCCGGAACTACCATTCCTGGGGAATGTCATTGCTGGGGGTTATCATTCCTGGGGACTGTAATCCCCGTGGGCACCTGATGGCCATAATTCCAGGGAACTGTCTTTACTGGGGACTATGATACCTGGCGGCTGTCATTTCTGGGGATTATCATTCCTGGGGACTATAACTGCTTGGGACTGTAATTACGCGGGCTAACATTCCGGGGTTATGTCAATCCCGGGAACTCCTGGGGACTATAATTCTGGGGGACTCTCATTCGTGGGGACTATCATACCAGGAGGCTGTCATTCCTGGGGACTATTATTCCTGGGGACTATCCATGAGACTGTCTTTCCTGGGGACTATCAGTCCTGGGAAGTCAATCCTGGGTCTACGATTCCTGGGGACTGTCATTCCTGGGGCTACCATTCTTGGTGACTGTCATTCTTGGGGATTTTGTTTTTCAAGAGGACTATAATTCCAGTGGACTGTCATTCATGAGGACTGTCATTCCTGAAGCTACCATTACTGGGGAATACCAGCACTTGGAACTACCACTCCTGGGGACTGTCATTCCTGGGCGCTATGACTCCTGAATATTATTGGTCTGTGGAGTCCTGTGGTCTCATTTCTGAGGACTGTTATTCCAAGGGCTACCATTCCTCGGGACTATTTTTCCTGGGGGCTATAATTCCAGGTCACTTTCTTTCCTGTGGACTATCATTCCTGAGAACTGTCTATACTGGGGCTGCCATTCGTGAGGACTGTCATTCCTGGGGACACCATTCTTCGGGACTGTCCTTCTTGAGGACGTTATTCCGAGAGACTATAATTCCAGAGGACCGTCATTCCTGAGGATTATGAATACTGGGGCTATCATTTCTGAGGACTGTCATTCCTGGGGATTATCATTACTGGAGAGACTGTCATTCCTGGGGACTATCATTACTGGAGACTGACATTCCTGGGGACTATGATTGGACCAATCCATTCCTGGGGACTAAAATTCGAAGGGACTGTCATTCCTGAGTAATATCATTCCTGAGGATTAGGAATTCTGGGGACTGTCATTCCTGGGGCTAACATTCATGTGGTCCGTCATTCCTGGGGGTTGTCAATACGGATTCTTGGGGTTTATCATTACCGATTGACTGATTCCGGTGAACTATGATTCCTGGGGATTGTCATTCCTGCGGACTGTGATTCCTGGGGACTGACATTCCTGGGGTGTAATTCATGTGGACTATGATTTATGGGATGGAGCGATATAGAAATTAAATATCATTCCTGGTGACTCTTACTTCCTGATGGGGACTATAATTTCTTGGATGGGGCCTACAAGGATATTGAAACAAGGCTCATTAGTTGGGACTATCATTCCTGAGGGCTATAATTCCTTGAGCCTGTCATTCTCGAGGATTGTCATCTCTGGGATGATGAAACATTGAAACAAGACTTTCATGTAATCGTGCATTTTATTCACGAGAGAACTGTTATGACCAAAATCCGCATTCGTATTTGAACAAATACAACATTTTAACACAGCCGTCCCCAGACGGACACACGATACTGTCTCCGTCTCACGGTGGACAAAAAGCGTCTGGCGAAGGACAGCTCCATCCTAAGCCCTATCGTAGATTTGGAACGTTTTTCGCGCGCGCAGTCTACCGTCGTTTAGATTTCACTGATGTTGGTCGTCTAAGGTAAGATTTGTATTTATTTCGCAAAGATTTTCTGAAGTTAATGTCGTAGAATATTTGTAAGATGTTTATCTAGCCACAGCAGAGCTAAAAGCGGGACGAACTCCGAGAAAATCGAATCCACAGTGCCCCCATAGAATCTGTGGGGAATCTGCACCATTGTTCCCTAATGGGCTGAGTTGAACGGAGTAAGTCCATGGATGCGAGCGACGTTCAAGATTGAACTATTCCTTGTCTCTCCCCGTATTTTTCCTTCTAACATTTTTTTATGACGATTTATTACTAAAGATGTATTCTTTTATCCAGTGTTACTTTCTCTGCTAAAAGTGGTTGCATGACCGCGACCTGCAGACTCTTATTTATAAAAAGTGTCCAATAAACAGACAGTCATGCTACAAGTGATTAACATATAAACAACAACAAAATATAAAGCTTCTGAGAACTTTTCATCAGTCATATGCTGTAGTAGTATATAAAGGCTATTACAGACCATATTTTGACGAGTGCGCAGGTGTTTTCGCGCAGATGACGTCACTTCCGGTGGAGGATTGAGGAGGAACTCGATCACGTGATCAAGGCATGTCCTGACTTGTTCTGGGTTGTACAGTTCTGCCATACGGAGGATGGGTACTAGTATTTCGCTGACGTCCTAGTAATAAACATAATCTATAGGTGTTGTGGCGGCTGATGTGGGTGTGGGTGTGGGTTCAAAATGGTGGCTGATGTGGGTGTGGGTGTGGATTCAAAATGGCGGCTGATGTGGGTGTGGGTGTGGGTTCAAAATGGCGGCTGATGTGGGTGTGGGTGTGGGTTCAAAATGGCGGCTGATGTGGGTGTGGGTGTGGGTTCAAAATGGCGGCTGATGTGGGTGTGGGTGTGGGTTCAAAATGGCGGATTGTAGAAAAACGTATAAAAGGAGGCGATTTTTAGGGGTGGGGTGTATTCATTGCACTACCCTGCGGAGCACTCTGAGTGACCTGACCTGACTAGCCTGCCTGCCTGCCTCTAGCCTGCCTGCGTGCTTCACCTCTAGCCTGCCAGCCTGCTTGCCTGCCTCACCTCTAGCCAGCCTGCTTGCCTGCTTGTATGAGCTGTGGAGAACCTTTTAATTTTTTTCATTTTACCAGTGCAAATTCACCAGCCAGCCACCAACCTATTACACCGTTTTTGATCAGTCTGAGCCTACAGTCATCCCAGGAAGTGAAGCTTCAAAAGTACCGTGTTCACCTCATTGATGACATGCAGCTGACCAGTATCACTCAGTAACACCAATCAACACCGTACACGTATGTAATATAAATTATTTTTTAATAATATCTATGCTAGGAAATCCCCCCCCCTGCCCCCCCCTTCTCGAAATTTTTCAGCTTAGGTCTTTAGGAGAACGTGTCACAGTGAAAAAAGACATCACAGTTATTTCCCTATATTATGGAAACTTTTAGCGGCCAATTTATAGGTAGGCATTTATATATTGGCAGAATTTTCTCGTGTAACTCAACCATCCTTCACATGGATCAGCTGTTTTTATGTCAACAAACACCTCTATTTTTAGTTTCATTCGCGCGATTGCATGGACGTCCACTGCCGGTTTAGCATTAGATCTGCTCTGTTACAAGTAGGTTCCACTGCCTCACCCCTCCCCTCCCTTCCCTTCCCCGTCGTGATATAGCTGAGAAAATGTTGAAAGCGACGTTAAACTCTATTCCCTCACTCCTTTGGACCATTTATCAATGCAAATTTCACGTATTTTTCTCAAACAGCTCATGACATATAACGCTCCAGTAATTCTCCACATATGCAGTCAGTCCTCCAGGATATTTTTCCAGCAACTTGACAAGGAGCACGGAATGGGACACCGTACATTTGTTCTACGTTACACATTCCCGCTACATCATGAAATATCCGTACACCATCACTATATATGCCTACGATCTTACTATTTATAGAGTTTGTAGCTCAAAATCACTCATTGACTTTAACAACAAGAATTACACCATGCCTTGCGCATGGCTCAGCTGAGATTACAGCGTAGTACTGCCAGCACCAACAACGAACTGGCAGACGACATGATCCAACAATTGACTAAACAGACAAGATCTCGCTTACCCGTACGTCTCAATTTATCTCAAACTGTTCACAATACATTCTAGAATAATATGATGCACGAATTGTGTCACAAAATGGCGTATAGGATGACAATTGGTACGATTCCCCGGATAATAGTGCCAACCAAACCACAGCCCCATCTATACGCTTTGATGCAAGGGAGACAACTCAGACTAGGCCAATTTCTCTTGTAGGATAAGGTATTCGCACATTTCTATCTTTTTTGCGTGTATAGGGTGGTGGCGGTCATTTGTTTATGCATTTTACTCTGGGCTGTGAGATTGTAGAATACGATGGGAAAAGCTATGAAATGTTTTTTTAAGTACCGGGTAGGCTTGTATATAGATGCATATAGACCCATAGACACTCATATACTGGGATATTAGCCCAATGTATGTATAAATCCATACGGGGTGGACATGTTGGAGTCTAGGTGGAGCACTAGTGGCCCGATTGGGTAGAGTGAGGTGTCATGTTGTAGCTCTCGAGGAAATAAATAAATAAATAAATAAGAATAAAAAAAATAAAAAATCGGCGAGTAGTAGACAAAGGGAAAATTGGGAAGTACTGACCATGCCCCAGAATACTTCAAGGTGATATGCATAGGCCTATGTAAGATATAATCTACTTCACATTTTAGTAGTATAAAAAGCGCAAGTCCTATTGACCTTGCCCCTCCAAAGAAATAAGAAGTCGTGACCGATTCATTGTCAAAATCGGCTCTATTTTACAGGAGTATATACGATCAGGATGAGGCGACGTGACCGATCGAGATCTCCCTTGGCGCGTGAGAATGTGAGAGGCGAACACGACTTTCCTGAGGATCCAGCTGTGCCTCCCGCTGACGCCTTGCCCGAAAACCACCCTGTGAGTGATATCTATCGGCGCCATTGGAGCACCATCCGACGATGTTTCCACCGTCATCGCCCTATTCAAGACTTGTATAATTTCCGGCTACAGGATCTCACGTATCTTCCTAACTATGCCGAGAACATTTTCAGAGACCAAGTGACAGCGTTCAAAGTGAATATGACATTCGGCTATATTCTACGGCACAAAGAGACGGACCAGGTACGGTATTTTTATCCGAGCAATAATACCTATGTGTTTGACAAGCCATTCACCATCATCAATCGTGCGTCACTGGAGCCCCTCATCGACCAACTGACTACGTTGGACCCATTGGAATGGGCCCGGTTGCAACGCCCCAATACCAAGTGGACTGTGGAAATGGTCACCAACGTGACATTTTTTGTGACCAAAATGAGAGATCATCCGATCGGTGCTCCTGTAATTCTTCCCGCTTGGCTACTCAATCGAAAAGGACTGTATGCATTAACCGGAGGCGCAAATGGACCCTACAAAGACCAGAAATGTCTGTTCCGGTGTTTAGCCATTCATTTGAACGAATGTCATCCCCAGGCTTGTGATAGTAGGGCCAATATCTATTGGAGACATTATTTAGAGGAACAAAACCTAGATCCGCGGCACTTCCGGGGAGTCTCATTCAAGAATTTGGATGTCGTGGAAACACTGTTCAACGTCAATATCTTTGTGTACCGTTTACTACGGGAAGTGAAGGAGGATGAGGAGGATCATGACACATTTGTGGCTGAATTGGTGCATCGGTCTTCAGAACGGTATGCTTCCACCATGAAAGTCAACATCTTTGATGACGGCGGGGTGAATCATTTTTCCCTGATCTATGATATGAGTCTGTACGCGCAATCCTACAGTTGTGCCCAATGCCATCGGGTGTTTAAAGAATCGTCCAAATTACATCGACACGAGAAGATTTGTGATCACACTGTCAAACGGAAATTTCCTGGCGGTGTGTACCATAATACGCCCAACATCTTCGAGGAACTGGCCGATGAAGGTCTCATCATACCAGAAGAGCATCGTTATTTTCCTTACCGGGTATGTTACGATTTCGAGGCGATTTTGGAACCGATGGACGCAGCCTCGGCGAAAACACAGTGGACACAGCGCCATATTCCCCTGAGTGTCAGTATTTCCAGCAACGTACCTGGCTATGACGCTGCACCGGTCTGTTTCGTGTCCACCGGCGATGCCCATGACTTGATTACCCGGATGATGGACTATTTAGAAGAAGTGAGTGCAGCTAGTACAGAACTATTGGTGTCCACGTTGCAGGACGTACTGGACCAACTCGACGACCGGATTCCTATACCGGGTGTATCGTTCAGCGACGATGAAGAGTCCGAGTCAGACCAACGCCACAGAGAAGCGCATAGGAGATGGTCGACTCCCCGTCGATGGGTTTGCCCTTGTACAAGGAACACCGACCGTATTTCAATTTTATGGGTGTTACTGGCACGGCCACCAATGTCCTTTCAGCGCTGGACGCTTCAACGAACGACGTGGGAAATCAGCAGAAGAATTACGAGCAGAAGTGGTGGAGAATGGAGATTACGTCAAAGAGTTGGGGTACCATCTTATCGGACTGTGAGAGTGTGAATTTCACACCATGTGCCAGGCCCTCCCACACTTACGCGACTTCCTTAAAGCGCGCGAGTACCCGTTGAGTCGCCGACCACTCTTGACCCTGCCACAGCTTTTCCACGCCGTTCGTTCCGGGACCCTGTATGGATTTGTGGAATGCGACCTGCATGTTCCCGACCATCTCAAGCCACTCTTCGCCCAGTGCCCGCCTATCTTCAAGAACACGCTGGTGGGTCGGGCTGACATTGGAGAGACCATGGGCGCCTATGCTGAGGAACATGACGTATTGAAACAACCTCGTCGAATGTTGATTGGGAGTATGTGGGCAGAGAAAATCTTGCTGGGTACCCCTCTGCTACAGTGGTACATGAGCCATGGCCTCGAAGTGCCGCGCGTGTACCAAGTCCTTCAGTATATACCCAACGCCTGTTTCGCGCGGAATGCCGACATCGTCCCGTCTGCCCGTCGTCAAGGCGATCAAGATCCTAGTCAGGCCATCATCGGTGAATCTTGGAAATTGACAGGCAATGGTTATTATGGAAAAACGGTCACGAACCAAGACAAGCACGTCAACGTCAATATCTGTACAACCAAACAAGCCCGCAAAAAGATCAACTCGCCTCTGTTTCGGTCCGTCGACGTCATCGATGATGATACCTATGAAATCTCTTCAGCCAAAAGGGTCATTCGTTACAACCTGCCCCTCCAAATTGGATGTATGGTATACCAGGTGGCCAAACTGAGGATGCTCCAGTTCCTCTATGATTTCATGGGTGTGTATTTCGACCCATCCGATTGGCAACTCATGGAAATGGACACGGACTCTGCCTACATGGCCGTCTCTAATGCGGATTGGGAGTCCCTGGTGAAACCGGAGTTACGCGCACAGTATGAGGTGGAACGGGACCAGTGGCTACCTCGACGTGACCATTACCAGTACGACAAGCGGACGCCGGGCCTGTTTAAGCTGGAGTGGAGCGGAGATGCCATGATCGCCCTGTCGTCCAAGACCTACTTCTGTTACGGTGGAGATGGAAACAATAAGTTCAGTTGCAAAGGAGTCAACCGGCGTGACCCCAACATCGACAAAGCCTTGTACCTGAACGTACTCCAAAGCCAGACCAGTGCGAGTGGCACTAACCGAGGATTCCGGGTCGTCGACCACCAGATGCGAACCTACATCCAGAAACGAGATGCCTTCACATGTTTCTACCCGAAACGGAAAGTGTTGGCCGATGGCATCAGTACCACTTACCTGGACTTGTGAACATATATTATACCCGGACTTTTCTAATGGACATACACATTTGGACTCTAAATTACTCTCTATATATACATTACACCATGAACTTGTTTGTCATTCTTTCGATATACGTCAGTTCGAAGACTCGGTTGAACTGTTATATACTTCACTGTGATTTCTCTCTCTCTCTCTACATACGTTCACCTTAATTCTTGTTTGCAACGTTCTTATATACTTGTACATACATTCTTAAAATGTTCACATTAATAAATATTCGAACTTCACTTGGGTTTTCATGCAGTTTTTTATTGAACACCACCACCACCGAAACATTCGTACTAACCATGTTCCGAGCAGGTTATATCATGGTCTTAACACCTCTGTTGGGTTGCTGGGTATTGATGGGTCACATCCCGAGCACTGAAAGAGACGTCCTTAGACGTCCGGATGTTCAACCTCCGGCACTTTTTCACCGGCCTGGCCCGCTCCAGCACGCAGCGCGCGCGCGGGTGTTCTCCGGAAGTGCGCGTCATCATCGGCAGTGCGCGCACGCGGATCAAAAGGTCAAAGGTCACCTGTCAAACGGTCTCCCTTTCGGCAAGGTTCGGAGAATACATAGAACTTATAGTCATAATCTATACGTGTTGGACGAGTCTCTTCGCTCACCGTATACACGCACTTCAATGAAATGCCCGCTCCAAACCTAGACCAAATACACGTATTTGGTCTGTGGGCTGATCTCATTGGCTCTCTATTTTTACTATAGTGCTCTTGCATTCTAACCTTGATGGGTTACATTTTGGCCCCATCCTACACCACTGATTTCAGTTTGACTGAATCTTCAGATGCATTATGAATAAAACACACAAGACAGGTTTTTTTTTTTGTGAGATCTCATTTTGTTTTTTATTCAGTGAACAACAACAACAACGTGAGAACAACCACGTGAAAACTGAAGCCCAGAACAAGGGGCTTGTACATTGAATGAATTCAAGCCCAGAACAGGGGGGGGGGGGCTTTACATTGGAAGAACTGAAGCCCAGAACAAGGGGCTTGTAAACCTAAGCCCAGAACAGGGGGCGTGTGTACATTGAAAGAATTCAAGCCCAGAACGGGACTTGTACATTGAAATGATGGGCAGCCCAGTCATAGACGAGTACATCTCGGTCCTCAGCGTTGGGGTACTCGTCAAACATGTGGACGATGGTAGATAAGGGTCTTCCCCGCATCGATGGTACAGGTAAAACAAGCAATATTGTCCGCACACCATACTGTCCAGGCTTTGCAACGTTTGACTGTTCCAACACCACGTCTCTGTGCCTTGATCCATGAAGTCTGTTAAAGCGGGATGGAGGGGTGGTAGGCCGTACGGATCAAAGTATTCGCCCTGCTCTTCTGTCAAGTACACGGCCACCCAATGTTCACCGGGTCGCTCCATCGGGTCCGTGTTGAGAACGTAAGCAGCAGGATACACACGGTCTAATGGGAACACGTCTCGGGCGAACACTCCTTGAAACACCCTACGTGTTCCTGGGTCATTCCCCAGCACGGTGCGTATCTGGTCTGTATCCATGTTAGGTGGTGAAGTCACATAGCACGTTACGGCTTTTATCGATTTGAATGATGTTGTCAAACTCCGCGTAGCAGATCACATTGATGGTTTTCGGTAAAGGTGTGCCGAAATGCAGTTCCAAGCGTAAGTTGCCTTTCTTGACGAGACTCAGTTGATGATCGTTGTCTAAGGTGGGAGTCAGATCGAAACAGAACAATGTGTACCCTCTGCCGAAATCGTCTCGACTGATCATATTTCCCTCGTCTTGGTTGATTTGGCCAGTTGCTGTGAAGAGGTTCAGATAGCTCCGGATGTAATTGTCCGTTCCGAAATTAGGTTGTAAGGGGCGTGCCGGTTCCTGTTGGCCATCCACATGCAGGGCCACGAAATTGATGTTGAACGATTTTAGGTTGAACGGATTCCTCGAGAGAGTCCCATTATAACTGACGTTCTCCACACAGGCTAGGGTTAAACGCTTGGGCAAATCCCCCAGGAACAGGTTTTCTTGATTGACAATCATATTGCCTTTAGGAACGGAAAAGACCTTGGTCTGTACTCGTCGAATCGGGTACTGGGCTGGTTTTTTCTCCAAGGCTCTGATGTGCCCCAACTGTACACCTGGGCTCGGTTTCACTTTGCGTACAAACAGACTTGCCTCTTGGATGACAATGTTATACTCGAGGTCCTCATTCGGTGTCATCAAGGCAAACGCAGGCGTTGCGCGCACTAGTCGTATTTTGACAGGTACTCCATTCAAGAGGTATCGGTCCTGCATGAATAAGTCCGCATGCAGACGTCCCATCATATCGACCGATTGACTCTCTGCTGTGAAATCCACTCTCTCCGTGTAGCCGGCGTTATCAGGACTCGCTTCCATCTTGCCTGGGGTATCTCGGTAGAACAACGGGGCTGTCAAATACGACTTTTTAGCGTCACGCCCGTAGGATAACAGCGTTTCGATGTAGGCTCGATACGGGTACGTGTTCGTCGAGGCGCTCACCAGTTTATCACTCAGGGCTATATCCACTTGCTGGAATAGCGAATGAAGCCAGAGATTCACTGGACCCACGGGTGCATCTGCTTTCAGGACTGTCCCATCTTTATTGGTGATTTTAGCTTTCACATATAGGTACGTATGGGCTAAATCCAGGTAGGTCGTATCTGCGGTGGTGATGGTGAATTCAATGGGGCCTGTGGCTGTAATGCTGGAAAGGGGCAGATGTTCCACCCACTGACCCTCTTCGGCACTGGTCTGAGTAGGTGGGACGGTCCATAAATCAAATTCACTGTTGGTAGAAGGACACGACTCGGCATGGATGAAAGCCATCTTTAAGAAAAGATATCCTTGGTCTTCGATGTGCGTCGTCGCTGGGTCGGTCGTCGACTGGTGCGTGGTCTCGGTGGGGCAGGTCTTTTATTCCCTACGGTGCGTTGTGCTTTGGTGACCAAGACGCCTCCCGCTTCTTTGGCTCGACGTTTCAGTGCTTCTTTGGGTGCCGCACATCACCCGCGACTTGCAGTCCACTGCGCACCGCTTGTTTGCCGATCGCTTTGACCCCACGCGTCACCAAGGGCAGGAACGTTTTGACGATGCTCCCGAGTATGTTCCCCAGCCCATGTCCTCGTTGCATGCGTGTACCCGCAAAGACAGGAAAGTTACCCCCGGCCTGTTTGGTGTAATGATCGACGTAACTGGCTGTATGGCATTGATAAGGCACCTTCATTATGCAAAGTGAACCGCTCGGACTTGACGGAAATGAAGTGTCAGCACCACTTTTCCTCGTTCGAATGCCACCGGTCGTCCCGTGTCCTCTCTTATATCGATGACGATGGAGCTAATATCGGTCTGACTGACCGGTAGATACACGATATGCCTGAAACTGTGGGTGACTTGAGCTCCATACGTGCCTTTCACCGGGCAGACGCGCAGTAGAGGTGCGTTGCTGTCGCCGACAATGTGTGCATCGACCACGTCCGAGTAGACGTACAGGCCATACATACCACCACGCATGTCCATCGGGATGTGGCTTATCTCGCCGGTGGGGCCAGCGTACCCCTGGTAATTGAAACCCAGCATTTGCTGTAGGGTAGCACTGAGTTCGACACTCACGTTGGGGCTGAGCGTGAGATTGGCCTTGTCGTTGTGTGCGTTGTAATCGAAGTCCACATGATTGTTGAAGGGGAAAGATTTGATGGGTTTTGAAGTATTCGTGACGTCTCGTAGAGACTTATAATGCATCAGACTTCTCAGCCCACCCATGAACTCCTTGGGGGTATCGTATTGACCTTCGGGTAGTTTGAGTCGAGTTTCTTGTCCTTCGTAGGTCACCTCGTACCATACTTCATTGGCTCGCACGTTGTACCACGAGTAAGGGTATTGGATATCCACGAGTCCACATTCCCAGCGTCCAGGTAAATGCAACGGTTGCGGTAACTGGGTCACGTACTTGGTCAAGGTGTTGTCAGGAAACACATCAGCCGAGCTGTTACTGGGTAGGGTGAGGTAAAACATGACGACTGAGCTGTCCTGCTGCTGCTGTTGGTTTTAATACTTCTCCCAGCTATTGGGCGCTAATCGTCGTGATGGTCGCGGTGACTTAGCTCTTGGTGGTTGCAGGGGGTGGCGTGGTAAAAGGGGTGAAAACGTAGGTGCCCGCCGTGGTGGTGATTTGGGGGGTGACTCCGGTTCCCAAGGTTCTGGTGGTGTACTCACATTCTGCATAAAGGCCCAGCGCTGAGGGTTCCCCACCAATTCCTGTGGTACATGCATGTCTTTCAAGCCTTGAGCGAAGACCTCCCATCCTTGAGGATCCGTGTGCGTCCTGCGTTGACGCATCAGGTCATTCACTAAATCCGTCATGTGGGTCCCGGGGACCACCTGATTCTGTACCAGGAGTTCACCTTTATCATTCCAAGTCATGTTAGGATTTTGTTTCATCCGTTGTAATACCAGGTCAGCTTGTTTCTTGAACGATGCAGGTACACTCTTCAGGACTTCGTCTTCCACCCACTGTGGGGCTGTGGGTGGTACTCCACCCGGCTGTTGGAGCCGTGCTGAGGTCGGCGGTGTGTCACGTGATGGTGGTGGTGGTGGTGCTGGAGTAGAGAGGGTTTTGTAGTTGTCCATGAACGTCATGTACCGCTGAAGCGTCTCATTGTACCGTTGTACTTTCTCACTATCGCTTAACCCCGGTCTCTGTAAGATCTGTTGCATCTCTCCATCGAGGGTGTTTATCGTCTTCACCGTAGGTGGGACAGGGTAGGGCGATTGGAGGTTTTGAAGGAGCCGAGGTTCGACGAGGACCATTTTTTTCGTGTGGTTCATTGTCGGCCGAAGAGTCCACCCAATACTGGACCCAACACGGAAGCGGCCAACGGTGCTAAGATCGCCCCGAGAAATCCACCTTTCTGTAACACCTTTTTCTTTTGTGTTTGAGAAACTCGCTTCTGGACTAAGGTTCGGAGACCTGTCTTATGCTTGGCCAACTTGGTCTTCTGAGCCGGAGTCAGTGGTACGTTGCCTTTTAAGATATTGAGTCCAATCTCGCACAGACAGCACACGAGAGCAGGGTCCGCATCGCGTACAATGGTTCGGACTAACTCGGGTGGGGCCGTCTTCAATACACGGAGCATGGGAGCGTGCTTCCGTACTCGCGCAGACATCATGCACAACTAATGCTAGAACCCACAACTCTGCTCTTTTTATCTACTTCAGAGACAAAAAATCAACCCTGCTGTGGTATTCATTCTTTTTTATTATCCCCATAATCAAAACACACACACCCCAGCTGGGGGAGCCACTGTAGGTGTGTTTACATTATTTTTGCATGTACACGTGGTGAGCCTCTCCGGGAAAGATGCCGGTCCGTAGTCGAAGGTGGTCGGGGGTGGCTTGCTTCAGGTCGTAGAGCATATACCCGTGCTGAGGGGTTGTGGCATCTTTAAAGGCTTCCAATGCAAACGGTGTGCGGCCGGGATACATCTGTCTCGCCAGGTGCAGCAGTTGAGTGGTATGTCTCGGGTTTTTGAAGACCACCATGTAGTGGGCATTTAAGCTGATGTTCCGATGTTCTTTGTTTTTACTGAACAGATTCTGCACAATGTAGATGATGCTGAGCCGTCGATGATGGCTGCCTTTGGTAAAGAGTTGGGTGACCCGCGCATCCGTCTCCGCCATGAGATCATCCAGAACCACCAAGGTGTCGGGTTCCAAATCGGCCAGGTTAGGTAGGCCTTCCACGAACGTGATGTGGGGCATTGCTGCATACGCTTCCTGCCATTCTCCGTAACACCACACGACTCTGGCAATGGGTGGAGTGATCATGCTGTCGGCGTGTTGAAGGAGCTTCCTGACGAAGTGCGTTTTGCCGGAGCCCGTCGGTCCTGCGATGACGCAGGTGAAGGGATGCTGCCACCGAGGGTCCATGGTTGGAGGTGTATCCGTTGTCGTGGTAACCCGCTCTTGTAAATTTGGTACGAGTGAACTGGAGTGGTGGTGGGCACAACGTCGGTTGTCGTTGTCTGTTCACGTTCAGGGATGATGATGGTGGTGATGGGTACAACGTGGGTCGTCGTTGTCGGTTCACTGTGAGGGATGAAATCCGGTGGGTCTTCAGCTGTAGTAGGTGTACTTGGTGTAAGTGTGGAGCTTACACTCGTTGTGGCTTGTACACGGGGTGTGGATGTGGTGGTGACTGGGCTCGATACGACTGGTGCTCTCTGTAGACCGGTTTCACTGATTGCTGGTGTTCTCAGTTGGTTAAGTAACGTGCTGACATAGGCTACGTCGTAAAACACACCTCCGTACAACACACTCAGCAGGGTTAGCACTAGTACACCAAAGCCCACTTGCGCTTTGCGCGTTTTGGAAGACGCTGTGTTCAGAGACGATTGCACCGTGTTCATGGTCGACCGTGGAATGAAGGATGACGGCAGTGGTGTCTGGCTTTATAGCCGTTTCACCTGGTTGGCAGCGACCCAGGAATTGAAGGAACTGGGCCAGCCTTGCCATTTGACGAAATGAAACAGTTTCCCACGTCGACGTTCCGTTTTCAAAATCTGCTCCGCCGTGTAGTAGTCTTGCTGTGTTTTTACGACAGGCTGTAATTCCGGCTCGTAAAACGTGCCTAGCAGCGGTTCCCCTTGAAGATCTTCCAGTTCATAGACTCGCCGCTGTCGGGGTAGGCGCCGTTTAATCAGGAAGTGCTCATCGCGCCAGTTGGGCAAGTAACTTTTCTCGAACTTGCCCTTGACTTTACTGATGCGTACAGGGTCCCCGACCTTGAACACAGCCTTCGGTGCTCGTTGCGATGGCCTGGGGTACAAGACACGCCGGACTTGGGCTTCATTGCGTTGGGTGACGGTAATGGGGGCTCTCTGTATACTTCGATGATAGGCTCGATTGTAACCCCTCACAAGTTTCGGGAGAACATCGATGTACCGCCTTGTATTCTTATAGGTGAAATATTTATACATGCGACCTTTAAATGTCCTGTTGAACCTTTCCACCACGGACGCCTTGGTCTCGTTGTACGTATGGAAGAAGAAGACCTTCTGTTTCTTGAGAAAGGCTTGGAACGGTCTGTTGAGGAATTCCGTGCCTTCGTCGGTTTGCAAATACAAAGGTTTGCGCCCGGTCTTGAAGATGTCTTTGAACGCCGCTATGAGATTCGCCCCCGTTTTCGTCCGGATGGGTACCACCCACGCATACTTCGATAGGATATCGATGCACGTCAAGATATACCGATTCGCATCATTGTGTTTGGCAAAGGCGCTCATATCGACCAAATCCGCTTGCCACTGGGCATCTATTCCTCCCACGATGACCCGGTTCCGTAGAAAATGGCGACGGACAGCTCGATGTAAGGTGTAGGTGTCTTGTTTTCTTAACCAATCTCGGACTTGAGCACGTTGTATCCCCTGGGGTTTGGCCGCTCGATAGAGAGCCGACAAGGCACTATACGCAGCCGGACTGTCGGGACTGTAGTATAAGTTATCCAACACCTTCTCCCAGCGCTTCATGGTGACACAATGATGATGGACCCGGAGAGTATGGTATATTTATAACAAGTTTCTACCACCGTTGTGTTGACTCAGTTCAGCCGGGTAGTCTATAGCCTCGTCGTCGGGTTCATGACTAGACAGTTGTTCATGGGGTTCAGCCAGCGCGTCCTCAATAGCACGAGCCCACCCCAACTGGTCTGATGATCGCTCGTCCGGTGTAAACAGCTGGTCCACAATAGGCACCACTTTCTCGAAGGCTGACCACAGATCGGGGTCTAGGGTGAAGCCTCGCGTAGGGTCTTGGTAACGTCCCACACGGGCAAAGAAGGGTCCACGGTATACGTAGATGGCATTGTCTATGTGGATGAGGTTTCCGTCGAGCTCGCCGCTCAACACCCGTTTAAATTTGGTCCAGCCGTCACGAGGTAGCGTCACCGTATTCGATACGGTCTCAGCGGGCGACCAGCAAATATCTCCACGGTCTTCCACGAGGGTGACTTTATCTTCATAGACGTGTAACCCCACCTGGGGTGTAAGGGGCAGGATGGCTCGCAGGACGGGTGACATGCTTGCTCCAATGTCGAACGGTGAATGACACACACTCTGTCTGACCCACATCAGCCGCCATTTTGAACCCACACCCACACCCACATCAGCCGCCATTTTGAACCCACACCCACACCCACATCAGCCGCCATTTTGAACCCACACCCACACCCACATCAGCCGCCACAACACCTATAGATTATGTTTATTACTAGGACGTCAGCGAAATACTAGTACCCATCCTCCGTATGGCAGAACTGTACAACCCAGAACAAGTCAGGACATGCCTTGATCACGTGATCGAGTTCCTCCTCAATCCTCCACCGGAAGTGACGTCATCTGCGCGAAAACACCTGCGCACTCGTCAAAATATGGTCTGTAATAGCCTTTATATACTACTTGCTGTTTACGGATGTCACCCACAAACGCTCAATGCGAAGTTCACTTCGGGCCGTATTTTCAACCGACGCCAAACAAGAACGCAGAAAATCAGTGGTAACTGCGTAAATCATATCTGATGGCAAATTTTCGAAGTTTTCCGGAGAAAACCGACTATGACCGACCCTCTCCAACGACTGGAAGATATCGTTCACACGAAGTAGACATACACGAAGTTTGCCTCTGGCACCTAAAATCTTCCTTGTACACAATGGCACAAGCATAATCAGATACCGGTAGCCAATACGTCATTTTCGTTAATGTTTGTAGGCCTGTCAACAACAACAACACCCTCCCCCACTTTGGCACGCGCCTCTACATTCCACAGTACGCCAACGGGCATAGCAAATACTGAACTGTACAAAAGGGCGGACAGCGGACCGAATGACAGAATTGCTCAAAATTACAAAATTTGTTTGCTTAGACTGCATGTAAGTAACTTACGTAGTGTCATTTCACAAGCCTCACATCTGGATATATAAGGTACTAATTTTCTACGCTCACTGATGAATAATAGTGCCGTCTCAGTAAAGCTCAAGCTTGTTTTCTGTACAAAAAATAAAATAGAAAATAGATAAATAAAGGAAAAATAAAGAAAATATAAAAATGGATCAAGTAATGAGTTTTTTTAGTGAAATATGCAGCCAAATGTGTATTTTGCTCATATCAGACGGAACAATAATGTTATGTTTCTTTAATTTATTGCTTGTTTTAAGATGTTGCTTTTCAATCAATTCTGATTTTAATTCTAATCTATTACACGGACATATAATTTAACATTCTCCTTGTGGCTTGCATACCGGAGTGAGTGAGTGAATAGGATTTAACGTCGCTTTTAACTATATTTCAGTCATATCACGACGTTGGGTTTCTTTTCACACTCTGACTGTGATAGGTGAATTTTCATAGGGTAAGGGGGCATTGCATTCCTATCACAGCTCAGAGCAGAGGTAGGTTAAAATGTGGCGATAAAAGCTGACCTTCCGAAAAGTGCCTTTTCGCAATCTTTCGATGACGAAAATAACGAAACGGGAGAGAACACAATATGCCAATTTGATACAGTTTGACCGACCTGAGCTTTTTTGGCCATGTACCATCTCTCATGACTCTTTTGATGCTGTCAAAACATCGACTGATTTTCCCGTTTTGGCGCCGTTTGGACATGTTGT
Source organism: Hanleya hanleyi (assembly GCA_036873755.1). Lineage (NCBI taxonomy): Eukaryota > Metazoa > Mollusca > Polyplacophora > Lepidopleurida > Hanleyidae > Hanleya > Hanleya hanleyi. The sequence continues at coordinate 707,023 of JAVTVY010021371.1, read as the reverse complement.
AGGGGAGATTGGGGCACACTGGAACGTTTTTCACCTTTTTGCAAAAAATTCTGTTATTATTGTCCTGTATTGTGGCCTTCTATACTCGTTATAACTTATATTAGTATGACAAAGTCGTACAAAAAATTCTGAACTATCTGTTATACTTTTCCCCAGAATGTGTTTTTACAAACGTAAAAAATGTGTCACAGTTTGCCCCACCGTTTGTCTCACTATAGGGTACACTGGGGCACCTACTGGGGTGCGATGGGACAATAATCGAAATACATTTTATATCAAGAAAATACTATGTTTTTAGGAGTTTAGAAGATCCAATAGCGATTGCAATTTTAGACACCTGTTTACGTGAAATATTTCCCAGGGGCCAAATTTGAGGAAAAAATATTTTGTGTGATTCTCATTCCAACGAAAGCATTCGACTTTGAAAGTGGCAGTAAAACTCGTCAAATCTGATACGATTAGCAAATACTACTACATAAGAAACAAAATAATGCACTTTAATAGTATTTTAGGATGAAAGTAAATTTCACCATTTGATCACTATTATCCCAGTGTGTCCCGGTAAAAGTGTCGCAGTCCGCCCCGGGTGCATGATATTTCCGTTTTATTAAAAAAAAACTAATACATACATCTGAGATAATAAATCAGTATAATTTAAACTGTACTTTTGTCCCGCATCTCTCAGTAGTAACAAAACAGCAATGAAGTACTGCTAAAAACTTGGTATAACAATATATCATCCTCAGTCCTAAAAATTTACTCGAACTGCTCAAAAATAATTTTGTTTAACCTATTTTTTTTTCAGTGATAGTTTTTATTTGTGGTAGCTTTCTGCTAATTATATTGTAATGTGCCTCCTGCACTTAACAAAGGAGCTAGACGGCTTGTCCCACTGTGCAACATTTCCCACCTTACCCCAATCTCCCCTACTGAGAAACCTCAGTTCGCAAGAAATTCTAGCAAATTCGCCATAGTCCCAGCAGACAAATCTCCAAATACTATAATATTCATATGTAAGTATTACTATTACCAGCTGCTGGTTAAGGAATTGAGTATAATAAGCACACCATCGCCAAACACGTCTACTCACACCCAAACAGCTTTTACTCTGGAAGATTTATTTAACAACCGCAACACGTTTCTCAAGGCAAGAAGTCTTTGTCTTCCAACCACTCCTAACGATATACCGGAAATGCACTGGACTCCCAAAATGCAGACATCACCATCAAAGCTAGATTCATAGCTGGTTCTAGAAGCTGCACCACCAAATTTCGTTCAACCCTGTTGACAAGGGCCCTTCAGGAGGTAAAGGCATTTTGGGAAAGGTATTGCGCCACAATTTCTAAGAACTCTGGCATTGAATGAATGTTGATATTGAAAAACCCAAAATCTCTTACGGAAGAGCTTGATGCTGAAGATCACATACCGTGCAGACACGTATACACATGGGATTTCTCGACTCTCTATACTACATCTCTCATCATCACCTTATTGTCCGTCTCATTTCATTAATAGCATCGGTGTTCACGAAAACAGGGGATATCAATCATGTGATGTTTCTTTGTTTATAGAGTGAGTGGGATTTAACGTCATTTTCCACATATTTTCAGTCATATCACGACGGTGTCTACATGTGCCAGAACACGAGAGTCTCCACAGTTCCTATTATCCTGAACACTGATCAGTCCAGCCAGTACAGCACCCGGTCACCCATCCAAGGATATTGACCGAGCTCAACGTTGCTTAACTTCAGTGACCTGACGAGAACCGGTGTGCCCAACGTGATACGCCGTATAAAGTTTCTCATTGATAATATACATGTATACCCACCTTCACTGGGAGTAGTTTTTAGAACCCTTTTAAACTCACATTGACCTCATTATTTGTTCCCCCGGGGAGGATTTGAGGAGGAACTTGGTCACGTGACGATCATGTGATCGTTGGGGGAAAACCACCTCCAGCACAGAAGAGTTTCAATCGAGGGGGAGGTAACTCTGGGTGACTATAGTTCCGGCAAAGGGCCCCTGGGCATGTATTCTGGCGGTGATGCGGTCGCGGGGAAAAAGCTTCCACGGAGAAAAAGTAGTCCCCAGACTTCAAATACGCTGCATGGTCCGATTGGGTCGAGTGAGGTATCAAAGTGAAGCATTCGTGAATGGGGCATCCAGTCATGGGTGGGTGCATGTAAAGTTAGGATTTTTTCCCGAAACTATAAAAAGCGGAACACGGACTTTACCCCTACTAGTAAAATAGGGGAAAACACCTATCAACCCTAACCAAAAGGGCTAATATCGGTCCCCGCGCTTATTGGGACCTGCCTATCAAGTCAATGGGGTGGGTGTATGTAAAATTAGGATTTTTTCCCGAAAATATAAGAAGCGGAATACGGACTTTACCCCTAAAATAGGGGAAAACACCTATCAACTCTAGCCAAAAGGGCTAATATCGGTCCCCGGGCTTATTGGGACCTGGCTATCAAGTCAATGGGGTGGGTGCATGAAAAATTAGGATTTTTTCCCGAAACTATAAAAAGCGGAAAACGGACTTTACCCCTAAAATAGGGGAAAACACCTATCAACTCTAGCCAAAAGAGCTAATATCGGTCCCCGGGCTTATTAGGGCCTGCCTATCCAGTCAATGGGGTGGGTGCATGTAAAATTAGGATTGTTTTCCGAAAATATAAAAAGCGGAACTCGGACTTTACCCCTACAATAGGGGTCTGTATTATACAATATAAAGGAAAATGGCTGTATGGGGGGAGGGGTGGTCAAATTTTTTTTGTGGGCTTTACTATGGCTTGTGGGGTCAATGGGAAGGGTCCCGGAGCGAATCGGTGACATTTTTGGGAAAAATACCGGATAGGCCTGTATATAGGCCTATAGGCTGGCTATATGGGGGTATAGGTTCAACCTGGGAAATTCACACACGTTCATTGTGATATGGGTTGCTTGGATTTGTTTTTCACGTCTAGTCATTTAGAACACGATGGGAAGGGTCTCGGAGCGCAATGGTGAAATTTTTGAAAAAGTACCATATAGCCCATATAGTCCCATACTGGCTATATGGGGGTATAGGTTCAACCTTGGAAATTCACACACGTTCATTGTGATATGGGCTGTTTGGATTTGTTTTTCACGTCTCGTCATTTAGAACACGATGGGAAGGGTCCCGGGTATGGGGGTATAGGCCCATACGGGATGGACGTGTTGGGGTCTAGGTGAGCCCCTAATGATCCTATGATGTCGTATGAGGTCTTATTTTGAAGCTCTCGTGGAGGAGCATCCGACTGGACTAATGGTTCTTCCGTTTTCAATAGTCTGCGCATGCGCAGTCTGGCCGTAGTATAGAAAGCAGGCATTTTGGGAGGTATGTGGGTGTGTGTTTGGGGTAGAGATGGAACGCTATGGGTCCGAATGGGTCGTGGAAGATGGCAAAATGAAGCTTGTGTGGGTTAGAGTCAGAATGGTGTGTTTTTAAGTCCAAGTCGCGTCAATCTGCACATGCGCAGTTTGTTGCAGTAAGTAAAGTGGCCATTTTGGGGCAGTACAGGAAGGTATTTGGGGTCAAGAGGGACCATCCTTGGTCCGAATGCGTCCTGGAACGTGTCATCTTGTAGCTCTTGGGGTGTAGACCCCGATTTGAGAGCTACCCACGTCACCTGTGACGTCATCGGTGACGTCATCAGTACGAGTAGTAGCGAAAGTGAGCATTTTAGGGCACTGAAGGATGATATTTGGGGTAGAGAGGGACCATCCTTGGTCCGAATGCGTCGTTGGAGGTGTCATCTTGTAGCTCACGTGGTGTAGACCCCGATTTGAGGGTTGCCCACGTCACCTGTGACTTCATCGGTGACGTCATCAGTACGAGTAGTAGCGAAAGTGGCCATTTTGGGGCAGTGAAGGAAGGTATTTGGGGTAGAGAGGGACCATCTTTGGTCCGAATGTCTCTAGGGAAGTGTCATGTTGTAGCTCTCGGGGTGTACATCCCGATTTGAGGGATGTCCGCGTCACCTGTGACGTCATCGGTGACGTCATCAGTACGAGTAGTAGCGAAAGTGGACATTTTAGGGCGGTACAGGAAGGTATTTGGGATAGAGAGGGACCATCTTTGGTCCGAATTTGTCTAGGGAAGTGTCATGTTGTAGCTCTCGGGGTGTACATCCTGATTTGAGGGATGTCCGCGTCATCTGTGACGTCATCGGTGACGTCATCAGTACGAATAGTAGCGAAAGTGGGCATTTTAAGGCAGTGAAGGAAGGTATTTGGGGAAGAGAGGGGCCATCCTTGGTCCGAATGCGTCGTGGGAGGTGTCATCTTGTAGCTCTCGGGAGCACATCTCGATTTGAGGGATGTTCACGTCATCTGTGACGTCATTGGTGACGTCATCAGTACGAGTAGTAGCGAAAGCGGGTATTTTGGGGCAGTGAAGGAAGGTATTTGGTGTAGAGATGGACCATCCTTGGTCCGAATGCGTCGTGTGAGGTGTCATCTTGTAGCAACGCCCGCCAACACCAAGCTCAATGATTCAACGCCCTGGTGAAATAGCTCAGAAGCTCTGATTTTCTAGATATTCCATGGAATTGTCACTCATTCTTCGAAATGCAGTGACGTCCGTCGTTACGCCTTAACAGACCGGAGAGAGTACAACAACAACAACAAGGATGAGCCATGAGAGAACAACAACAACAAGAAGTTTTTTCATATAGTTTATTCTCCCCAATGTTACATCATACCCACGCTGTGGGAGCCGCGTTGGGTATATTTACAATTCAAGAAGACTCTTGTCCAATCAGAGACCACCATTTGCATTTGTCATATTCGTTCCTGTCCGTTAGATGTATTCTTGTCCAATCAGAAGTCTCCATTTCAGAAAGTTTCATCTTCGGCCATGTTCGCTCTGAATCGTTTATTCTAATCATCGTCGGACAGGCCAGGATACCGTTGAGGCAACATATCCTCAGATTGTTTGTGCATTCTGAGTATCTATCAGTGCATGGGTGAATACATTTACCCGATGGGAAGATTCCGTAATTTGGCCACGAAGAACGTAACATTGGTCACCCTCTCTACCACCCACTTGGTGTTGGGGCGCTGTTCATAGGCCCATTGCAAGACATCCAATTGGTCCACTTGGTCCAGCACGGGCTTTAGCGATGTCCGGTTAATGATGGTAAACGGTTGGTCGAATACCCGGATGTTACTGCTCGGGTAAAAGTTTCGGACTTGATCTGTCTCCTTATGCTGCAGTACATAACCAAACGCCAGATTTAATTTGAAGGACGTAGCTTGGTCATTGAAGATGGCTTCCACGTAGTTGCGTAGACGGGTGAGGCCAGTCAGTCGGAAATTGTAGATATCTTTAATAGGGCGATGACGGTGGAAACAGTGCCGTATCATGGGCCAATGGCGCCGATAGATGTCACTCACTGGATGGGCGTCCTGTAAGAGATCGCTGGGAACATCCACCGCATCTTCCATAAAATGTTCGTTGTTGTCAGGCGTATGACTGGGAACAGTAATGCTAGGGACCGGCTGGATATCTAGGCTCTTCTGAACTCTGGGTATAGACGGGCTCTCCGTGATCGCATCACCAGTGGCATTCGTCTCCCCGGGCTCATCTTCACTAGGTCTGACCCTGATGGGTGCCTCTTTAGTGGAAAGTTGTCGCTCATACCGTAGAGACGGGGTATGAATCAAACGTTGGTGCTGTCTTAACTGACTGGGTTGTTTGAAGAGTTGACCACAATCGTTACATTGTACCGTCACACCCTCGTGGAGTGCCCTCAAATGGCGCAGTAAATTATCCTCCCGATTGAATGGCCGTGCGCAGATTATACAATTATACCATGCATCGTTGTGGGAGGTAGCCTCATGACGTCGTAAACTTTCTATACGAGTAAACTGCTTCTGGGAAGTTGTGCAAGAGAACATATCGGCTGTGGATCTGGAAATGATGAATGCCGTAAAAATTCCCACTTGTATACGTTTTTCCGCAACATTCGTGTCTTTTCGGCAGCCTCCGTGTCTCTTCGGTCACCTCCGTGTCTTTTCGGTGACGTCCGTGACTATTCGGGCACCTCCGTGTCTCTTCGGTAACCTCCGTGTCTTTTCGGCAACCTCCGTGTCTCTTCGGTCACCTCCGTGTCTTTTCGGTGACGTCCGTGACTCTTCGGGCACCTCCGTGACTCTTCAGGCACCTCCGTGTCTCTTCGGTGACCTCCGTGACATATTCGGTAAACTCCGTGTCTCTTCGGACACTTCCGTGACATCTTCGGTCACCTCCGTGTCTCTTCGGTCACCTCCGTAACTATCCGGCTGTTCAGGTGTAAACCCCGATGTACCCGTATGGAACACACAACTAAAGGACCCGGATAGAAGTAGCCGGATGTAGGCGCGGACGTCATTGACAAGAGCCCGGATGTACAAGAACCCTAATATAACCGGATGTAAAAGTACCCGGATGTAAAAGTGCCCGGATGTTTACGAATGTTCCACCATTCCGGACTTCTATCAGGTCCATGTCCAGAAACTCTCATGTTCTGCATGTGAATAGCCATATTGTGTGTGTATGCATGTGTGTATGCGTCTGTGTGTGTGTGTGCGTGTGCGAAAGGTGTCAATTGGGGACAGTTGCATGGATACACACCTTTCAACCGGGGACACCTCGGCAACCGGGGACGTCCCCGGTTGACCAAAGGTCCAAAATCGCTTTCTCTGTTCATTTTATAGCACTCTCTAGTGAAAAAAGGTAAAAAAAGCTTATCTTTCCAATAGTCCCCGATTTCACTGTGTGAAAATAGATACGGAGGGTGTGTTCGTGTGTGGCGTGTCGATTGGACAAAATTGCGGCCATACCCTTGTGTCCCAGTTTGCGCATGAATTAGTTAGTCACGTGACAACGAACGAAGAGAGATAAAACGAGACTGAAGAAAGAACAATACACGATTCGACTGCGGGCAATATTGTACGGAACGTAAGTTGAATTTTCTGATTTACTTTGAAACACTTGTTTGATGGACATAAACCGAAAACGAAACAATAGGCGTACCGTACCTAGTCAGATATTTTGTTTGTCCCCATGTTCCTGCAAATCAGAAGAAAATGCCAGAAGACAACAACAACAACAATCTTCCTTGAGGAATAGTTTATTACTCAGTTGTTGATACTTCAACGTTGTCATTCGATAAAGTGATAGACGGAAAACAACGACAACTAGATATTGATGGTACAATATCACGGCCTTTCCATGACGTCCCCCACAGGTATTATTTCGCTGTATTGTGATGTGGCATATACTACAAATACGGAATGGAAACATTTTCCGGAAAGTTTAATTTGTCAAGATTGCGAGCGCCTTAGATCGAGTGTGAACTTCCATCGTTATGTGCCGTTGTTCAAACAATTGCAAAAAAGTTAAACGGTTGAACGTCTATTGTATTCTATTTGAGTCCCGCTCTATCTGGGCACTGAATATATGTCGCTCAATACTGATTTCGTCGTGTACAACAACATACTTCAAACAGCATGCTAATTTGGGGCGGAAATTGTATGCCTGTCTACAACAATGCGAATGCATTCTTACTGTCAATTCCAAACACATATATATATTTCCTCAATCAAAATTGCTGACCTGTACCAGAAACTTCAGCCTAGTATCCACAAATCGCGTGAAATAACAACGAGATGCAGTTGCAGAGATGTCAGTTCACTTACGTATTTTGGCGCGCAATTTTAGTCGACTGGGTATTGTTTTTCAATTAGTAAACGAATCCCTACCTTCTTTGCACAGTCCATTCTTACTTCATCTGGGAACATTCCACGTAAACGGCGGCATCGAATATTCCCTCGTTTTAGGGTCTTTAATCCTAGACACCTAAATGCCATCCCTGCCGCGCTTGCTTAGACACCTAAATGCCATCCCTGCCGCGCTTGCTTAGAAAACAGCTAAGTTCCTACGCTCCCCGTGAAAGGAACACTCGCGCGTATTTCAAGACAGACGCGCGCACTTCCGGTGCGGCAAATTATTCACCTTGTTTGTTTACGAATACCAGTATCGCTAAGCCCCTGTCTACGCTGTAGTATGTCAAATTAACGGCTTTCTCGTAACTGTTCAAGTTTTCCCCAATTACTGTTCCCGGTACGGAGTCATTGTCAACGAAAGACGAAAACTGGCTGCGTCCAGCGACGTCCATGAAACGTGTTCAACGTTACATGTAGTAATAAAACATCAAAGTGTGATAGAATTGGTTATATGTTCACTTGACATGTCCCTATTTAGCCTACATATCATTTGCAATAATAAATTTATTGATGATGTCCCCATTTGGTTGGTTTTAAACATTTGTCCCACTTGGATAGTCTACACTTGACGGGAGTGCGTCCCCATTTTAGCAGCATCTTTCACGGCGAGTGTGAAATGTGTGCGTCCCCACTTTGACTAGCTTGAACACTTTTGGCAAATTTCAGAATTTGATGGATCCAAAGGTCCAGTGGGCGTCTCTATGATTGCCTTTATTGGAATCTGAGGTTCATTTTTCTCTTGGTACCTTATTAACAAAGTCCCCATTTAGGGGGGTTGTGGCAGGCGTCCCCGGTTGACACCTTTCACATGTATGTGTGTGTGTGTGTGCGTTTGCGAAAGGTGTATAGCGGGGACATTTATATGAATACACACCTTCATACTGGGGACACACCTCCAACCGGGGACGTCCCCGGTGTGACAAAGACTGGGAAACTGTTTCGCTGCCCGTTTTATGATCTTGTATACAACACCATGGTAAAAAAAATAAATAACGTATATGTCCCCATTTTGACTGGAGAAAACTCAAGCGGGTGTGTTTGAAATTAGAAACGTGTGTTTGACTGGGTGTCCCCACTTTGCCGGTATGTTTCATGTGTCCCCACTTGTGGGGTGGAAATACGGATTCGGTTATTTCAGGTGCTGTGCAAATTTGAACTGGATTGAACGTGTCGTGGAGATCCCGAGGCTGTTCACAACACAAACCAGCAACAGGTTGCTTGAATAGCCAAAAAATAAAGAAGTCCCCACTTGTATGGTTGTGTACGGATGTCCCCACTATGCACCTTTCGTCAACATATGTGTGTGTGTGTGTGTGTTTGTGGATTTGACATCCGGGACCATGTCAACATCCGGGTTTCCCAGTGAGTTTTTCCCGTCGTTCCTCCGTCTTCCATTCGGGTACTGTGGTTTTACATCCGGGTCCTCATTTTACATCCAGGTTGTTCCATGTTTACTGTCACGTGACCGGAAATGACCTTTAACCACTGACATGAGCTTCAACTTTTAAAGGCTATCTATTGGCCCGGAGAGGGCCGAGCCTTGCCGGAAGGGGGACCTTTGACCGTTTGACCTGAAAGTGACCTTTGACCTTTTTATCCGAAAATCACGCGCGCACTTCATGTGATGCCGCGCAGGCGTGCGGCCGGATAACCCGCGCGCGCTGCGGCCGGGCCGGGCCGGGCCGGGGAAAACCCGCATGGAAAATCCAGACCATACGTCTAAGTGAAAATTGGAACTTCTGTGTTCGGAAGTAGTTTTAGTGAAACTGGAAGTGACGTCACATACTTGCGCAGAACCCACACCACCAAACCATCAACAAAAACTGCACGAAAAATTGGTAAATATAATTTGATGCGAAATAAAATAGTTTTTGCTCTCTATTCCTCGCAGAAAACAAGAATTTTGAAGAAAAATGACGAAAGCATCACCTTTCAAGTAACCCACATGACCGCCTTTTGCAATTCCCCAATGATACTGCGCTTTACGGATTATGTAAATATGCTCAAAATGACCCCAATATGATAATCTACAAAGTCCGAAGTGTCAGGTCTCAACTTGTTGTCGTTCTTGAGATAGGGGCGAAAGTTTGGTAGGGGCAGCCATTAAAGCCCGTTAGGGTTAAAAAACCGTCCAGAAATGTGTATTCTTATGTGGTTGAGGGAGCTAAATATTAGTCTTACCATTTGGAATATGGGGTTGTATATATCTCGCGGTCAAGCTCTACCAGAAAACACAAAAAAGTGATGCAGTGACGTCACATTTCTAGACCATATAATGTTAACGCATTTTCTCCGCAAAAATTGCAGAACAAATCAGGAAATACTTATCTGGTGTGAACTAAAAACCAGTAATGGGCACATTAATACATAGAATCGACCAGTTTGATTCGAAAGGTGTTCATTCCTCACACAGCCATTTTGAATTTACCCATGCTATGCCTCTCTGAGGAATATGCAAACTTACGCAAGCAGCCTCAGAATGACCGCAGTATGATAAGTCACAGAGTATGAGCTCTCAAAATTTTGTCGTTCCAAGGATGTGGTAGACAGTTTGGTACATGTAGGTCCTGGTAGAGTTATTAATACGGAACCGTAGCGTATTGAAAGCGAATCATTTCTTTGAAACAAGTTTCCCTTTAGCATTCTCAAGCTCAGTGTTAATCTCAGCCTAAGTGAGAAGAAACCTGATCGGTGAACAAAATAGCAAGTAAGAGTAATTCAGTCACTGTGATTCCAGTTTTTCCCGATCGTTAACATTTTTCAATGTTGTATTGCTCGTTCTGCCTTGCTCGGTGAGAAGTTGAATCCAAACAACTTTTAAGTTTAATATAGAATTTTATTCGAAATCTAAAACCGTACAAAATAAATGTTGCTACATTTGTAACAAGAGTAAAATGCGCGCGAAAAATTTGCTGAGAAAAAGATCTCCCGCATGGTTCTGGCCAGTCTTTTCGTTCGTCATACGAAAGGGTAGCTAAATAATATATAGCCCTCAAGAGTATGAGGGCTATACGTCGGCCCCAGTCACCTCCAGCGAGGGTTTTAGATAATTTTATTACGAATCACCAACCCCTGAACCTGCCGTACATCTAATCTCTATCCCCTCCTGCGCACTATTTCAAAATCTTGCACACTATTGTGAAATAGTAACGAATATATCGCCGTCTGAATTTCCCAGACGACTTCCACTTTAAACGCGCCATGTTAACCGTATAGAGTGACGTCACCAACATGGCGCGCAGAGAGCTAGAAGTTTCCGACTGGAAAATTCAGACGGCGATATATTCGTTACTATTTCACAATAGTGTGCAAGATTTTGAAATAGTGCGCAGGAGGGGATAGAGTTTAGATGTACGGCAGGTTCAGAGGTGGGTGATTCGTAATAAAATTATCTAAAACCCTCGCTGGAGGTGACTGGGTCCGACGTATAGCCCTCATACTCTTGAGGGCTATATATTATTTAGTTAACGAAAGGGAGGCTGGCATCTGTAGCCACCCCACATTGGTTACCGTGGTTCCTGGCCATATGCATGTAACCCTTCATACCCCAGCTCAAACCAAACCTAGAAATGGAAATCAAAAGTTAGAAAAACAAAGATTGTGAATGGCTTATTAGAGACCTGCGATCATTAGTTTGTTAAAGTCTAGATTTTCAATCTGTCTCTAGTGCGTGACTACCAATCAACAGGTATTCGATTAGTCCATCCAGAAAAAACAATCTCCAAATCTTCTTATGAATGGGTCCATCGTCGTTCATATAGAGCAAAGCGAAAAGCAAAGCTATGCTACGGTTTACTCGTTCATTAGACTGTTCACGAACCGGGGGAAGTCATTTTACTTTGCGTTGAGTGTACTAGTAAAGCCTATCCAGTCTGGGCGATTTTGTGTGTATTATGGAGTGAATCTCTTCTAGTAAATGTTCCAAAATCTAAGATGGTCGCGCTGATGACGTAAGATGCGTCGCAGTGACGTCAGATTCGGCATTTCATAAAACTGCACTTTTGGGTAGATTATTCGGTTCGATTGATTTGGGGGGAGGGGGTTTACATTTCTCTTTAAAAAAAACTGCATAGGAGATAATTACCTGATGTGAAATTGAATAATTTTGAACATTTGCCGCGTAAACAGGCAACATTTGGAAGAAAAACGACGAACGCAAATGTCCAGTCATTTTGATTTGACCCATGGCCATAGGATTGGTATACACATAGGCTCAAAATGAGCCTGAGATGATGCGCTCTCACGTTACGACACATCTGCTATTAATTTGGGTCCATCCTTCATGTAAGGGATCACGAGAGCAAATCACTGTGGATAATCAAGAGAATATGTCAGTAACTTCAAGGGAGGATTGGGTGGCGGTCGGGGCGGTGGTTGGCTTACTGTAAAGTTCTGATTCTCCATATAGCAGATGGAGAACTCGTACGTTTACAAGAGTCCCGATTCCGAGTTTTGATATGAAAAAAAAGGCTATTCAATTCCACATTTTATATTGATCTCGCTAAGGACACGAGAAACAATGCGGGAAACATGGTTCTTTGTCTATATCTGATCAACAATCAAGCGAACTGATGACCACATGACGTTCAAGTTTCAAGGTTATTTATTCAGCTAATGACAGCAGGAGCAGTATAGCGTTTAGCATGGTAAGTGTACTAAGGTGGGCAATGTTGAGCAACTCCCGAGCTGTTTGTGAACAACAACAACAACAACATATCACATTCTTTAGACAGAATGAGAAACATTGAGTAGTCTCCCTTAGATAAATGTGTTAGTCATTCTCTCTTCATATTTTCGTCATGTCAGATAGGTCAGTTTGATTTTCTCAGCCTTTGACTGATGCTCGGTAATCTGGTTCAGCGAAAGAATGCCATTTGAAATTTTAAATGTGAATTCTGGATCAGTATTTCTCTCCCGTTTTGCCTCGCTAAAGACAGGCTACAGTAGTTCCCCTTGGGTAGATGGGCCGACTGAGCCTCATTGAGTAGTCTCCCTTATAAATATGTGTTAACTTTTCAAATTTTCTTTCTTCTAATTTTCATCATGTCAGATATGTCGGTTTGATGCCTGGTAAGTGTATCAAGGTGAGCAATGTTGAACAACTCCCGAGCTGTTTGTGAGCAACAACAACAACAACATATCATATACTTTCGACAGAATGAGCCAACATTGAGTAGCCCCCCCTAGATAAATGTGTTGTCATTTCTACTATTCTCTCTTCATATTTTCATCATGTCAGTTAGGTCAGTTTGATTTTCTCAGCCTTTGACTGATGCCAGATGGTCGGTTATCCCCCTTGGTTCAATGACGTCATAGCATTCCCAATTCTATTATCCACAGTGCGTAGTCCCCCTATCCTAGCCTTTCACTGATGGCCGGTTATCTCCCTTGGTTGAATGATGTAATGTCATTCCAAGTCATGTCAGATACGACAGTTTGGTATTGCTCCAATTTCCCTTTGCGACAGACAAGCCATATTGAGTTATCCCCCTTGGGTAGATGAAGTATAATTTCCCCAACATTCACTCTCCAATTTTCAGTCATGTCAGATACGCCAGTTTGATATTTCACTAACAACAACAACGTATCATATTCTTTAGACAGAATGAGCAATATTGAGTGGTCCCCCTTAGATAAATGTGTTATTCATTTCTACTATTCTCTCTTCATATTTTCATCATGTCAGTTAGGTCAGTTTGATTTTCTCAGCCTTAGACTCATGGTCGGTTAGCCCCCTTGGTTCAGCGAAAGAATGTCATTCCCAATTCCATTATGATTTGAAGTTTTAAATGTGAAATATTCTGGATCAATATTTCTATCCCGTTTTGCTTCGCTAAAGACCGGCTACAGTAGTTCCCCTTGGGTAGACGGAATGAGCCTCAATTGAGTAGTCTCCCTTAGGAAAATGGCTTGTCATTTCAAATTTTCTCTCTTCATATTTTCATCATGTCAGATAGGTCAGTTTGATTTTCTCAGCCTTTGACTGATGGTCGGTTATCCCCCTTGGTTCAATGACGTCATAGCATTCCATATAGTCTCCCTATCCTAGCTTTTCACTGATGGCCGGTTATCTCCCTTGATTGAATGATGTAGTCGTCCCCCTTGGGTAGGTAAAATATAATTTCTCCAACATTCACTCTTGAATTTTTAGTCATGTCAGATACGCCAGTTTGATATTTCACTAACAACAACAACATATATTCTATAGACAGAATGAGCAACGTTGAGTAATCTCCCTTAGTCATTTCTACTATTCTCTCTTCATATTTTCATCATGTCAGATATGTCAGTTTGATTTTCTCAGCCTTTGACTGATGGTCGGTTATCCCCCTTGGTTCAGCAAAGTTTTGATAACAACAGTGTGTAGACACCGTGAGTGCATGAACATAAAATGGCACCAGAATATCGGCACATGGTGATACAGGAGAATGGCTACAATGTTCCAACTATTGTAAAGTGTTGATTCTCCATATAGCTGATGGAGAACGCATACGATTACAAGAGTCTGATTACGAGTAGATAAATGAGTCGTCATTTCTACTATTCTCTTTTCATATTTTTATCATGTCAGATAGGTCAGTTTGATTTTCTCAGCCTTTGACCGACGATCGGTTCTACTTTTCTCTCTTCATATTTTCATCATGTCAGATAGGTCAGTTTGATTCTCTCAGTCTTTGACCGATGGTGGGTTATCCCCCTTGGTTCAACGACGTCGTAGCATTTCCAATTCTATTATCCACATTGTGTAGTCTCCCTTAGATAATCCTACCCTTTTACTGATGGCCAGTTATCTCCCTTGGTTAAATGATGTTATGTCATTCCCATCATGTCACAATTAGGTCGGTTTGATGCCGAGCTGTTTGTGAACAGCAACAACAACAACAGATAATATATACTATAGACAGAATGAGCAACATTGAGTAGTCCCCCTTAGATAAATGAGTCGTCATTTCTACTATTCTCTCTTCATATTTTGATCATGTCAGATAGGTCAGTTTGATTTTCTCAGCCTTTGACCGACGATCGTTCTGCTTTTCTCTCTTCATATTTTCATCATGTCAGATAGTTCAGTTTGATTCTCTCAGTCTTTGACCGATGGTGGGTTATCCCCCTTCGTTCAACGACGTCGTAGCATTCCCAATTCTATTATCCACATTGTGTAGTCTCCCTTAGATAATCCTACCCTTTCACTGATGGCCAGTTATCTCCCTTGGTTAAATGATGTGATGTCATTCCCAAGTCCATTATCGGCATTGAGTTCTCCCCCTTAGATAAACTGGTTGTCATTTATAAGTTACTCTTTTGTAATTTTCATCATGGCAGATATGTCTGTTTGATGGTTGGTTATCTCCCTTGGTTCAATGCTGTAAATGTCATTCCCAAATCCTCATTTGAACATTGATCTCGCAAAGGACACAAAAAATGATGCGAGGAACATGGTTCTTTGTATATCTGATCAACAATCAAGTGAACTGATGAGCACATGACGTACAAGTTTCAAGGTTATTTATTCGGGTAATGAAAGCAGGAACAGTAATAGTCAGTATAGCATTTAGTCTGGTAAGTGTACCAATGTGAGGGATGTTATTCAACAACTCCTGAGGTGTTTGTGAACAACAACAACAACATACCATATTCTATAAACAGAATGAGAAACATTAAGTAGTCCCCCTTAGCTAAATGTGTTAATTTCATTTCTTCTATTCTCTCTCCATATTTTCATCATGTCAGATATGTCAGTTTGATTTTCTCAGTCTTCGAATGATGGTCGGTTATCCCCCTTGGTTCAGCAAAAATATGTAATTCCCAAGTCCATTATCATTTGAAGTTTCAAATGTGAAATATTCTGGATCAATATTTTTCTCCCATTTTGCCTCGCTAAAGACAGGCTACAGTAGTTCCCCTTGGGTAGACGGAATGAGCCACACTGAGTAGTCGCCCATAGAAAGATGGGTTGTCATTTCAAATTTTCTCTCTTCTAATTTTCATCATGTCAGATATCTCATGGCCTATAAATTATCTTCCTGTTTCCAGACTTTTTTTAATCATGTAGATCAATGCTACAATTAAGATGTTCATTGTGCACTAGTTTACTTCACATTGTTTGGTTTTAGGTCATATTTTCACAAAATCCGCTGTTATCAGTTCAGTGTCCCGTCTGTCACAATTTAATGTATTGACACATTTGTATGTATTTTGTATTGCAAACTTAATTGTTCAAGGCATATAGGTTTGTGCATTCATCAGAATGTTCATTGCATCTAGATTACTAAACATTGTTTGGTTTGGGGCCATATGAACGCAAAACTCAATAATCTATGGCTGCTTTTTGAAGTGTTTTGTGACAGACGGGACAGATATGGAGTTGAAATTTATATCAGCGTATTTGACCAAGAATGAAACAATTAATTGCATCTGGTTGAGAGGTGTTACAGTAGATAAATAATAATGTTACTGGCTTTTTTTCCTTCTTAAAATTTATTGTACTCAAGAAAAACTTAAAAAATCATCCGTTTTTGTGACAGACGGGACACCTACACCACGCAGTAAAAATTTTCAATTATTTTGGAAATAATTACTTGAATTGTAAAATGGTATTCACTGTGGAACTTAGACATGATGGTGTATTTAAAAAACAAAGAAACATTTTGTTGAATTAAGTTTCTATGTCTGGAGGAAAATCATGAATTTGGTATACATTTTAGTAAAAAATGTTTCAGAATTTTATCCATATTCGAGTGCAGATTTATAAAAACCTGACAGCTGCAGATGACAAAAAACCTACTTTCTTGAAACTTTGACTAATATAGCTTAAATAAAAATCACAATTAAGTATGCTGATGGAAAGTGAAAATTTGTCACCTGTGCAACATTTGTTGTGTGGAAATGACCACACATATTGCACTGTATGACTAAAACACCATGAGGCTTGTCTCATCATTGTGAATACCCATCACATTTCCAGGTATAAGATATGTCAGTTAGGTTTCTCTCCCTTAGATGCAAGGTCATTTCAAATTCCTTTGATTGAAATCTTATGTCAGATGTTTCTCAGTTTGCTCAAAACAGACAGACCACATTGACTTCTTAAAACAGTCCCTTACATCATGATGTCCCAAATGTCTGAAAATCACGAAACTATAGGTCAACTTTTAAGGACGAGGTTTTTGGCCCACAAAAAAGCAAAAAAAAAAAGATCAATCAGGGAAAATCACAAATTTGTGACTGAATACATTAGGGGGTGAAAATTTCAGTGTACCAAATCTGTCGTCAAGGTCACCTATTGTTCCCTTCATGGTTGCCAATAATGTATTACTTGGGGTGGGACGTTGCTACATTTTGATACGTTTGCACTGCAACATCGTATTGTGATGTTGCAAACCAATTCCATATCATGACTTCAACGAAGGACTGTGCTTTACATATGCCAGCTGACATTACAATAGAAATGTCGCCCTGAACGCAGATATGTCCAGATAAAATGTATCACAATGACCAAGGTTGTCTGCAATGCCACCGAGCTCAATTTGGAAGTTCTTTGAGTTGTTCTGCATCATTTTATTGGGAAGTTCTTCATGTAAGGATCTTCAAACCGGGAATACAGTGTGCAATACAGCTTGTCAAGTAGCTTTTCCAGGTTTAACAAGATTCCCTAGTACAAGTCACCTAAAATATTGTGTTTTCCTTACGTGACGAATAGGCCATTGTATTGCAGTGTTTTTATGTTATCACTGTTATCTCTTTTCGTGTTATCGAGTCACAAATTCACCTCACGGCACATTGCATTGTGAATAGGTATGAAGTGTGAATGTAGCCTTTATTAATGTTGATTGATTTACAAGTAAGTACAGACGTAGGTTTCATTCAGGGTACAGTACCGATCTGACATTTTTGTCATGCAGTTGTCTCTTGCAGATATATTAAAATCTCGCACATTTGGCCATTTGCATTGAATTATTTATAAAATAACCAACAATCATTCAATATTGCCCCAGTATGCACAAAAAGGAACCTGTGGTCTAAAAAATTCTATGAACCTAATTTATTACAACTATTCCTTTATGGGCTCCATGAAGGGAGGAAAATATATGATCTACTGTTATATTGCATGAAAGGTTGCCTAGAATTTTGCATATTTCGGTTCCTGTAATTTCAGCTTCACCAGAAGTGGATGAAAACTAGAAGTATGCAAGGATCACTAGACTATGTAGACTGCAATGGCACCACCAGCCTGCCTATAACGCTTCATGTGACGTATGATGTGAAATCTGCGCAATACAGAACCCAATTTTTCCAATGTGCGCCGATCGGCTTGCAGTCGTTATTAGTCGGCAATTGTCGGCAGCTGAATTACCTAAATTTTGACTGAGGAATCATGGGAATTATCTGGAGCACGCAGTCTGGCCGTACGCTACGGTGACCCAGAAAACCGGTTGTGCTGACATCGGAGTCAACATTTTTTCGTTAGATCCAAACTTCTGCCCAACGAAGGTCTACCTGTACTTTCGACTCCTGTTGTCTTTTTAACACATTAGTTCGATATCGTAAATGGGCAATAAATCGTTTATTGAATTACAATCGAGTATGGTCGTAGTTCATTTATTCTGGGGATCCAGGTCTACGGTACCTTATAAACTCTGGGAGATAACGTGGGAAGTTAATTTATTTGCTTTACTTCAAACCTGATGGCCCCCTAACGGGTGGGCAGGATATTACCATATATATCTTTTTTCTTTTATTGTGCATCTGAAATCCCCAAATCCATAATCTATCATGTCCATCCGAACTACAGACATTTGGTGATACGAATGGCTTTCTGTTTACACAATATATTAACAACAAGTTTGAATCAGGTCGAATTCAAAGGAATGTTTTGTCCCACTCGTCATAAGCCTCAATTTTCCGCGGTAAGCCTGGGAGGTCATTATATGACGTAACCAACACTGGCGACCAATGAACATTCGATTTTCTTACAACCGAAGTTCAAAATACTACAGAAATATCGCGTGATACGCCGGCGTGCCTTATAAAGACTATCAGGAATTTTACTAGCTAGTCACATTGGCTACCAGATTTAGAAGCACAAGCCCCATTATATGTAACGGCTTGACCCAGAGAGAAAACGAAAGGGGAAAGCTATCGCGCTCGTGACGATGAGTTCATTCACTTCGGCTTCCTCAATTCTGTTCTCTTGTTCAATTAAATAAATGTATCAACTTAGGTTACATTTCGCTGAATAAATATTATTGATGATGGGAGGTTTGCATCAAGAGTGTGAGAAGAACGAATATCCTTAGAATGCCGCATCTGACAATTCAGCTGGGTGCTTATTTGCATATGAATAGACTTCCTGGATAAATTAGAGGGATATATTGACTAACAGTCAACAATATTTTGTTCCCCTGGAAGTATAAATATATCGCCACAACAACTTAACATAGTCGAGCCGTGAATTTGATGATTTTCATTGATATGCAGGTGCAGGGTCACAGCCTCTCACAAAACTCCCATGATTCATTGCGCCATCTTCGTCGATTCGACTCCGGACGCTGGAGTTGCATTCGCGGCTGCTTGAGTTGTGGCCTAACATTCCAAAATTGTCTCCCCTGGAAGTTCGCCAGTTCCCGCTAGGGGGCAATGTTTTCAAATGGATGCACTTAAACCGGTAACATGCCGTAGATGACACTGAATACATCCTTGCATACTTCTAGTTTTCATCCACTTCTGGCTTCATATACTCAGATGCCACACCTTAGTCAAATTAAAATTACAAGGTCTCTATACATAGTTCTCCTGGTCGAACATGGGCATACTGGGCACACAGAATTATTTAAGTGCATAAACTCCACCTGCAATGAGATTGCTGAACAACCACTAAGGGGCGATTACACCAGTTATGACCCTGAAGCATCAACATTTTAAATGTCTGGTAGCTGGTTCTATTTGTGGTTTTAATTTATCCAGGTGTTTGTACTTTCTGATACAAAGGTGATTTTTCAGAATGAAGTCCATGTTAATTTTCTGAGGGGTATCAAAGATGGGGGAAAATTTTCCCTCATTTCAGGGGAAAATAGTGGCTTTTTGCCTAGAGATTATAACAGTGAGGTGGAAAACAATTCCATTATCATCAAAGAGATAATGAATATCCGTATATTCTATCAAGTTTGTCATTATTACAATATTTAACAGGTAGTTTTTACCCCTCCGCCAACTTTGGCCTTGAGGTATTGTCGTCATCATGAACGGCTGTCCGTCCGTCCGTACGCCTGTCCGTCCGTTACCGCGATATCTGCAGAACCATTTCATGCATGGCAACCAAACTTGTTACATCTATTTATCTTCACGTAAATCAGAAGCCTATCGAAAATGAGTCGTCGGACAATATTTTGCAGAGTTATGCCCCTTTTTACAAATAAAAATCCATTTATGATTTGTTATTGTGATAATTTCAGAACCGTTCCATATACAACATCCTAACGTGATACAGTCGTTTCTGTTGACCTGAACTAGATGCCTATCGAAAATGAGCCGTGTCAGAAAGTATTTTGCAGAGTTATGCCCCTTGTCTAATAAAATCCAGTAATTCCTATGTTAAGTTTGCATATAATTTCTATATCATGTTTGTATACTATCACATTTATTTATTGATTGGATGACTGATTTATTGATTTAGAACAACAATTGACCACATCTATACAAACATTCCAAACGTGCAGTGTGGTGTTTCAGAGACCTATTACTCCTTTCATAAGGCTGTCTGGGTCGCATTAACATCAATATCTCCCACAAAGGGTGCGTAAACAGTTCGTTCATTGAAGTTATTTATCTTTTTCCATTAAAGTTCCATTAACAGTTATTCATCCCTCCCAAAAAATGGGCTGCTAACCATTCCCCCACCTGATTGATCTTATTCTACTAATATGATTGCACTCATCTTGTTCCACTAACAAGTTTTTTTATCAGTAATTATAATAAACAAAATTTATTCACAACATGATTTGTAGTTTTACTTTTTTGTTTTGCTAACAACATAACCTAACAACACTTTTTAGTTGCCACACGTCATTTTATATTCCCACCGCTTAAATGTTTCCCCAAATTTGGCACTCTTCTAATGATTTCCATTTCAGCAATTTTAGTTGTGTTCACCAAGATATGACAAATGTATATCTATAGTGTATGTATTTATTCCAGAAACAAATTAATTTAAGGGGAGGAAAACTTTTTTTTTTTTAAAGAAAGTACACTAACAATTCCAGGGGTAAATATTTCTTCCCACAAGCCGATCAATTGGTAGAGACACCCTTACATTATAATAGCTGGGGTTCAGAGCCGAGGGGTAGCGCAGCTTCATGTTCTATTATGTAGACCTCAACTTGGTGTTACGTGCGCGACACTCAAAAAATAGAAAATGTGTAAAAGTTTTCCTCACTGACTAAGTTTTAACGATATTTAGGCAAACCTGGTTTCCTCTAACCTTGGATTGAGGTTAACATAATTATTAAGTTTCCCCCAAAATAAGGCATGGTAAGTTATATAATAGCCATATTGAGTATCTGTCACGCATGTAACGCACCAATTATTAGGATGACGTTACATGTTGAATTTTTGCCTACAGATACTACTGAAAAGTGAATCTTTCTCATAATGAAAAGTGATTGGCATATATTCATAGTGCACCATTTCCAAAATGGTATTCTCTTGAAATATGGGTAGAAGCTTTTCTTGTTACGTGCATGACACCTGAAAGATTGAGCATGTACGAAAGTTTACCCTTGTGCCCCAGTTGCTAGTTTGTATTGGTGAAAGTTGTATCGTCCTAACTTTAGGTTTGCACACACATGTAACCATTTAATTTCATATTGAGGTGGTGTAAGTTAATCTGATAGACATTTTGCATATATCATAAAAAGGACACATGCACACATGCAAGGACACAAATGTGCACTCTAGTAAGATATTTTCATAGTTTCTCATAAGAAAAATAATATTTTTTCTTCATCATGGAAGTAAACTGTTATATCATTTTCTTCATGGATTCTGGTCACCATGTGTATATATCAACAAGAGGTCACTGACTGTCAATGAAAAGTCTTACATCTCGTGTTCAAGTCTTACATCCAGTGTTCGATAGGCCAAGATATTGTCTTGTATTAGCTAATTCAGTGATCATGTGAAGGGAGCAGTGACCAATATACATGTAATGAATTACCTAATACATACGCGGAGTTCTGGCAACATGTATTGTATTACAATGTATTTCAAGTGGCACAAGGAAAGTTAATCCAATGAGGACAAAACTGGTACATAGACATTTAGGTCCACATCTTCCACTAACATGACCAAATGCATGCACTGCAACAACAAGATATGTTATAATTTGTACAGAAACTTAAATTTGCCATGCATGTTTTGTATGTCTTATTAAAATTTTATTCTGCTTTAAATTATTGTTAATTTCTTCAAAAACGCTTGGTATTTGACCCTTCTGAGGAATTACTTTCTATCTGTTTTAACAAAATTTCCGGGTGCTGACTTCAACCATCAGACTTACTTGTACCGCACTTTCACAGTGTCACGCACGTAACGTGAAACTGTCACGCACGTAACAGCACTATTTCTGTAAGCCCATCTAATTCCTCAATAGACACAGTCAAGCTATGTTTTGCATGGTGTAATCAAATGTCCATACCAGGATATTTGAGCAAAACAGAGGAGGTTTGATCACAGGATTCACAGGCTTTTTCAAATGAGTTGACTACCCCTACAAATTTTTCATTTCATGAGTCGCACACGTAACACTGAGTTTAATGTTGTTCATTTCTTGTGACCGTATACATTGCTAGACTAAACTCTCTTTTATCACTAGCAAAGGTAACACTTAGGGTAGAAGGAAAACTGAACATTTGGCTGCCTGAAATGTCTTGAAAATTAGCCACTGAATGTCACACATGTAACGCCGGAATGATCGCCCCAAAAGGAACTTGAGGAAAAGACCATACCAACAAACACAAGCCATTGACATGTAACAGGGATGTCATTAGAAGGCAGTACTGGCATCCCTTTTTGGCCTCATACTATGAGAAATACTGCCCAAAACAGTCGCCTACTTTTCATGCAATTTCTGTACTTCAAACACTACTTGTCACTTCTTGTGGCTGCCCACTTCCATGCCTTCCACCTGCTACTTCAAAAATTAGTGACATCCCTGTATAGTGTTTCTAGGTGAAACAAGTACATGTGTAAAAGAACAAAGGCGGTGGGTTCTTACATGGTCCACATACGTGCAAGCCCCAACTATCAAATACAACCCATTCACTTATAAATTTTCTAGGTCAAACAAGTGCATAAACAACATTCTTGACTGATAAAATTTGTCCGTCACAAACGAAAATTGGACCCAAACAACTCACTGTCATGTATGCTTCGCAGGGTAAAATATGAGACGTAAAATGAACTTACTTATCTGATGTATAAAAATTAATATTCAAAAGACACAAAATGGATGAGAAAGCAAACTGGCGTATCTGACATGTCTATAATTTCAAGACTAGGTTAATCTTCGGAAACAGGTTTCGACCTGTAGAACCAAGGGTGACTACTCTATCTGGCTTTTCTCCCCGAATGGAAAATGGAGGCGAAATACCAAACTGGCGTACCTGACATGACTCAAAATTTAAGATTTAATCTTGGAAAATAATATTTTAATCTACCCAAGGGGGACAACTCAATATGGCTGAATTGTCTGTCGTGAAGGAAAATTGCAGTGAAATAGCAAACTGACATATCTGACATGACTAAAACTTGAAGAGTGAATCTTGAGGAAATGATATATTTTTCTATCCAAGGGGAACGACTCTGTATGGCTTTGTCTGTCGCAAAGGAAAATTGGAGCCGAATACTAAACTGGCGTATCTGACATGAGTCAAAATTGAAGACTGAATCTTCGGGAAATATTTTATCTACCCAAGGGTGACTACTCCATATGGCTTGTCGGTCGCAAATGAAAATTGGAACCAAACTGGCGTATCTGACATGACTATAATTTCAACACTCAGTGAATCATCAGAAACCTGTGGACCCAAGGGGGACTACTCAATATGGGTTTACTCGCAAGGGAAAAACGCGATGTGAAGTATCAAAGTGCCATATGTGACATGACTAAAATTTAAAGTGTTCCTCTTCGGAAATGACGCTATATCTACCAAAGGGGAACTACTCAATATGGTTGTCCGTCTCAAAGAAAATGGGGATGAAATACCAAACTGGCGTATCTGACATGGCTAAAAATTTCAAAGTAGAGAATAATTTAGAGGACATCTACACGTACATAAGGGGGACAACTCACTGTCATGTATGCTTCGCAGGATGAAATAGGAGACGTTAAATGAACTTACTTCTCTGATGTATAAAAATTAATATTCAAAAGACACAAAATGGATGAGAAAGCAAACTGGCGTATCTGACATGTCTATAATTTCAAGACTAGGTTAATCTTCAGAAACAGGTTGCGACCTGTAGAACCAAGGGAGACTACTCAATCTGGCTTTTCTCCCCGAATGGAAAATGGAGGCGAAATACCAAACTGGCGTACCTGACATGACTCAAAATTTACGATTTAATCTTGGAAAATAATATTTTAATCTACCCAAGGGGGACAACTCAATATGGCTGAATTGTCTGTCGCGAAGGAAAATTGCAGTGAAATTCCAAACTGACATATCTGACATGACTAAAACTTGAAGAGTGAATCTTGAGGAAATGATATATTTTTCTATCCAAGGGGAACGACTCTGTATGGCTTTGTCTGTCGCAAAGAAAAATTGGAGCCGAATACTAAACTGGCGTATCTGACATGAGTAAAAATTGAAGACTGAATCTTCGGGAAATATTTTATCTACCCAAGGGTGACTACTCCATATGGCTTGTCGGTCGCAATTGAAAATTGGAACCAAACTGGCGTATCTGACATTGCTATAATTTCAACACTCGGTGAATCATCAGAAACCTGTGGACCCAAGGGGGACTACTCAATATGGGTTTACTCGCAAGGGAAAAACGCGATGTGAAGTTTCAAAGTGCCATATGTGACATGACTAAAATTTAAAGTGTTCCTCTTCGGAAATGACGCTATATCTACCAAAGGGGGACTACTCAATATGGTTGAATTGTCTGTTGCGAAGGAAAATTGAAGTGAAATACCAAACTGACATATCTGACATGACTAAAACTTGAAGAGTGAATCTTGAGGAAATGATATATTTTTTTATCCAAGGGGAACGACTCTGTATGGCTTTGTCTGTCGCAAAGAAAAATTGGAGCCGAATACCAAACTGGCGTATCTGACATGGCTACAATTTCAAAGCAGAGAATAATTTACAGAGGACATCTACATGTACATAAGGGGGACAAATCACTGTCATGTATGCTATACTCGGTGAATCATCAGAAACCTGTGGACCCAAGGGGGACTACTCAATATGGTTTTACTCGCAAGGGAAAAACGCGATGTGAAGTATCAAAGTGCCATATGTGAGATGACTAAAATTTAACGTGTTCCTCTTCGGAAATGACGCTATATCTACCAAAGGGGGACTACTCAATATGGTTGAATTGTCTGTCGCGAAGGAAAATTGCAGTGAAATACCAAACTGACATATCTGACATGACTAAAACTTGAAGACTGAATTTTGAGGAAATGATATATTTTTCTATCCAAGGGGAACGACTCTGTATGGCTTGGTCTGTCGCAAAGAAAAATTGGAGCCGAATACCAAACTGGCGTATCTGACATGGCTAAAAATTTCAAAGCAGAGAATAATTTACAGAGGACATCTACATGTACATAAGGGGGACAACTCACTGTCATGTATGCTATCATCAGAAACCTGTGGATCCAAGGGGGACTACTCAATATGGTTTTACTCGCAAGGGAAAAACGCGATGTGAAGTATCAAAGTGCCATATGTGAGATGACTAAAATTTAACGTGTTCCTCTTCGGAAATGACGCTATATCTACCAAAGGGGGACTACTCAATATGGTTGAATTGTCTGTCGCGAAGGAAAATTGCAGTGAAATACCAAACTGACATATCTGACATGACTAAAACTTGAAGAGTGAATTTTGAGGAAATGATATATTTTTCTATCCAAGGGGAACGATTCTGTATGGCTTGGTCTGTCGCAAAGAAAAATTGGAGCCGAATACCAAACTGGCGTATCTGACATGGCTAAAAATTTCAAAGCAGAGAATAATTTACAGAGGACATCTACATGTACATAAGGGGGACAACTCACTGTCATGTATGCTATACTCGGTGAATCATCAGAAACCTGTGGATCCAAGGGGGACTACTCAATATGGTTTTACTCGCAAGGGAAAAACGCGATGGGAAGTATCAAAGTGCCATATGCGACATGACTAAAATTTAAAGTGTTCGTCTTCGGAAATGACGCTATATTTACCAAAGGGGGACTACTCAATATGGTTGAATTGTCTGTCGCGAAGGAAAATTGCAGTGAAATACCAAACTGACATATCTGACATGACTAAAACTTGAAGAGTGAATCTTGAGGAAATGATATATTTTCCTATCCAAGGGGAACGACTCTGTATGGCTTTGTCTGTCGCAAAGAAAAATTGGAGTGGAGCCGAATACCAAACTGGCGTATCTGACATGGCTAAAAATTTCAAAGCAGAGAATAATTTACAGAGGACATCTAGATGTACATAAGGGGGACAACTCACTGTCATGTATGCTATACCAAACTGACATATCTGACATGACTAAAACTTGAGTGAATCTTGAGGAAATGATATATTTTTCTATCCAAGGGGAACGACTCTGTATGGCTTTGTCTGTCGCAAAGAAAAATTGGAGTCGAATACTAAACTGGCGTATCTGACATGAGTAAAAATTGAAGACTGAATCTTTGGGAAATATTTTATCTACCCAAGGGTGACTACTCCATATGGCTTGTCGGTCGCAAATGAAAATTCGAACCAAACTGGCGTATCTGACATGACTATAATTTCAACACTCGGTGAATCATCAGAAACCTGTGGACCCAAGGGGGACTACTCAATATGGTTTTACTCGCAAGGGAAAAACGCGATGTGAAGTATCAAAGTGCCATATGTGAGATGACTAAAATTTAAAGTGTTCCTCTTCGGAAATGACGCTATATCTACCAAAGGGGGACTACTCAATATGGTTGAATTGTCTGTCGCGAAGGAAAATTGCAGTGAAATACCAAGCTGACATATCTGACATGACTAAAACTTGAAGAGTGAATCTTGAGGAAATGATATATTTTTCTATCCAAGGGGAACGACTCTGTATGGCTTTGTCTGTCGCAAAGAAAAATTGGAGCCGAATACCAAACTGGCGTATCTGACATGGCTAAAAATTTCAAAGCAGAGAATAATTTACAGAGGACATCTACATGTACATAAGGGGGACAACTCACTGTCATGTATGCTATACTCGGTGAATCATCAGAGACCTGTGGACCCAAGGGGGACTACTCAATATGGTTTTACTCGCAAGGGAAAAACACGATGTGAAGTATCAAAGTGCCATATGTGACATGACTGAAATTTAAAGTGTTCCTCTTCGGAAATGACGCTATATCTACCAAAGGGGGACTACTCAATATGGTTGAATTGTCTGTCGCGAAGGAAAATTGCAGTGAAATACCAAACTGACATATCTGACATGACTAAAACTTGAAGAGTGAATCTTGAGGAAATGATATATTTTTCTATCCTATGGCTTTGTCTGTCGCAAAGAAAAATTGGAGCCGAATACCAAACTGGCGTATCTGACATGGCTAAAAATTTCAAAGCAGAGAATAATTTACAGAGGACATCTACATGTACATAAGGGGGACGACTCACTGTCATGTATGCTATACCAAACTGACATAGCTGACATGACTAAAACTTGAAGAGTGAATCTTGAGGAAATGATATATTTTTCTATCCAAGGGGAATGACTCTGTATGGCTTTGTCTGTCGCAAAGAAAAATTGGAGCCGAATACTAAACTGGCGTATCTGACATGAGTAAAAATTGAAGACTGAATCTTCGGGAAATATTTTATCTACCCAAGGGTGACTACTCCATATGGCTTGTCGGTCGCAAATGAAAATTGGAACCAAACTGGCGTATCTGACATGACTATAATTTCAACACTCGGTGAATCATCAGAAACCTGTGGACCCAAGGGGGACTACTCATTATGGGTTCTCTCTGAATGGAAAATGGAAGCGAAATACCAAACTGGCGTGTCTGACATGACTGAAAATTTAAGACTGAATCTTGGAAAATTATATTTTTTTCTACCCAAGGGGAACAACTCAATATGGCTGAATTGTCTGTCGCGAAGGAAAATTGCAGTGAAATACCAAACTGACATATCTGACATGACTAAAAATTGAGGAGTTAATCTCGAGGAAATGATATACTTTATCTACCCAAGGGGGACAACTCGATATGGCTTGTCTGTCGCAAATGAAAATTGGAACCAAACTGGCGTATCTGACATGACTAAAATTGAATCTTGGGAACTGATATTTTTTTGATAATTGTGAATTGTCTACCGCGTTGGAAAGTTGGAGCAAAAGCAAACTGGCGTATCTGACATGCCTATAATTCCAATGCTCAGTGGCTCTTCGGAAACAAATTTTTATTTGTAGACCCAAGGGGGACTACTCAATATGGCTAATTTCGCAGAAAACATTGAAAATGAGAGATAAGATTTGAGTGATAGGCCTACAGAATGATCTGCCGTGATCCCTTACATGGAGGAATGACCTTAATTTGTTGTTGTTTCGGAGAAAGTGTAGAAAATTTTGTAGTAGGGATTGGGAGCAGGACTCACTGTGGGTAGCGTTAAGCAATAATTTTGGCTGTCAAAGCATTCTAAATATTTACTACGACCATGATGAAATGAAGCTTACGTATTTTTCAGTATCCAGTAGTCCTTCCCCGATGACTGGTCCGTACCGTACCCCACTATGAGCATACCGTGGTCCACAAGTGTGGAGTTACAGCCTGGATCGTCGTAAACACCGGACGAGTAAAATGTAAAACTGGGTAATGAGGCATCGATAAGGGTTGCAGCTGGTCCATCTAGGCCGACGTAATATTGGACATTTAACTCGTTACCACTCTCAGCTGTTACCCATCCACAGTCTGAGCCTACCACAGCTGAAGGGTCAAACCGGCAGTTCCCATCCTGAAGATAGATAAATGGTCCAGAATCGATAATTCTCGAAGGCACATACACGATTGGCGATCACAATTTGTACAGTTTCGTGACCACTGCCGGTAAATTTGAAAATGATGTTCAGCATTACTCTAGATGTAGGAAAAATAATATACAAGCCTCTATTCCGACATTCTATAGTCAGCCATCGACCATTAAATAATTTCCGAGACCATAATCCAAAGACCTAATACATGGAACAAGTTAAAAGAATAAATCACAGTATACATAAAATAGGCTTGTTTCTTACACGAGAGAAGCAGCCAATGGTTTTCATTGACGCCGACAAGACATCATGATGTTCGACAAAAAAAAATCAAATCTGTATTTCTGATCAGTATTCTTAATCAACATGATTTTCCCTGTAAAGATTTATCTAGAGAATGATGTATCTCAGTCACACATTGATCGACACGAGGACGTTGAATTGCATGCGTTTATGCTACCCACAGCCACGGATTAAGTGCAATTAGACACAAGTTAAGAAACGTAATGCCATAGATCTTGAACGCTACGCTCGTATTTTACTATCAGCCTGTCATAGGTATCGCTAAATTTGAGTGGAATGGAGAGACCGGGTGGTATAGCCCTGTTTTACAATTTTCTGCAATAATGTTCGGTGAAGTTGATTAAAATCGTCACATATTAGGCCCTACACAGGATCCTGCAAATGCTGCTAGGCGAGATATGTAGGTCACAAAGCAATATTACAGTCGAGAAAGGGATAGTTTACGATGTAGAAATTATAATCATCGAAATTGTCATATCGAAATTGCGATGTCGAAATTGTAAGACTGGGATGCATTGTGATGCTTTTCAGTTTTACGCGAAAATCTCTTTTACTATCGTTGAATTGAATAACCTTTTGTGGTTTACCTTATTTGTTATGCAATATAATACCACTCAAAAACTGCTGAACCTTCCTCGAGCATTGCATTTCCGAGGTGAAATCCGGGTATATGGGTTGCATTGTGACACCTAGCTGGGTGCATTGTGACGCCTAGCTGGGTGCATTTCGACACCTAGCTGGATGCATTATGACACCTAGCTGGGTGCATTGTGACACCTAGCTGTGTGCATTGTGATACATATCTGGGTACATTGTGACACATATCTGGGTGTATTGTGACACCTAGCTGGGTGCATTGTGACAACTAGCCGGGTACATTGTAACACCTACCTGGGTGCATTGTGACAACTAGCCGGATACATTGCGACACCTAGCTGGGTGCATTGTGACACATATCTGTGTACATTGTGACACATATCTGGGTACATTGCGACACCTACCTGGGTGCATTGTGACACCTAGCTGGGTGAATTGTAACACCTGGCTGGGTGCATTGTGTCGGCTGTCGGAATGCTGCAACATACGTGTATATGGGTAATTTCCATTCGCTACAATAGAAGTTGGAATTGTGATCAAGGCGTCATATCCTTTTGTGCCTGGAGTCCAACTTCGAGAAAAATATTTTGTGTAAGCTCCGTTGTCAAAGTAAAACCTAACTTTGACGTTTTTTTTTATTATTTTGTTTGTTTTGTTCATTTGGAAATTCATCCGTCAAATCGACGTCATTAATATCTTATGCCTGGAAACAGAATAATGCATTTTACTGACACTTCATGATCAATATAATGCTTTGCCTTTTAACATTTCTCATTGCACCCCGTCGTTTGTGTCCCAGTGTACCCCAGAATCTGGCACATTACCTTTCGCGATTAGGTCAAATGAATACATCTCCAAAACTCGATTGATATTGTCAAAATTTTAATCAATTCCTTATACTTCTATAATACTGAAACAACATTAAAAGATTACATTAACTTACGGGTTAGATATGCGCAAGTATTTTGCTTTAATTTGTTAGAACACGAAAATCCGGTTCGAAGCCAGGGAAGCCGGGGAAGCCAATGACGTCATAAATAGGGCATGATGACATCATGAATAGGTCATTTTTATCCTCGCGTCACGATAACGTCGCAAATAGGTCAATTTTGTTTTTTCATTTTTTTTCATTCTTGGGTCCCGATTACGTCATAAATAGGTCAGCATGACGTCAACAATAGGTCGAGGCGACGTCATAAATAGTCATCTGATAAATAGTCGTCTAATGAGTGGTGGATCGGTTTGATGTACATTGAGTTGTGTTATTAACTGCTAGGTCGATCTTGTGTATTAAATCGGATCTACTTATATGAGGTTATTATACAATGTTGAATCCAATATGGAGTTTTATTGTGCGAGTCTAGGTTGGGTTGAAAGTCCGTACTACACACATAAATACTTCCATTGTTAATTTCGCTTTTTGGAAATATGACAATCAAGTTAAAGAATACATTTAAATGGATGATATATATTCTGCTTGGATTTTATCATTTTCTGTGGGTTTTTTCGAGATATTTACATTCATAATAAATAGTAGTACATTTAGAAGAATTATTTCATGAAATATAGAGGAAAATATGTATAATATATTCGGGCATCTTGTCTACCGCTGTCACTAGTGTCTGACCGACTGTCAGAAGCAGATGACACTGTGCCACGTACATATAATCCTGAGTTACCACCCTTTGAAAGAATCCAATACGCAGTCTTGGCGAGTCCAATAACACTTTCTGACGAGTCCAATAACACTTGCTCGCGGATCCAATACGGTTCTTGGTACTGGACCGACACGTGGTAAAATAAACGGTTTTCATTGGATTATAAAATTAAATGTATAATAATAGCAGTTATCAGCATGAAAAAGAGTTGGATAGTTATCATTCTGCTTTGCAGACTACTCGAGAACAATTACGGGGATTCTCCCGTATGCTGTTATACGCTGACTTGTAGATCCCCTTATTACCTGGTAGGTCGATCTCGCGTAAAATCAAATCGGTCACCTGATGTAGTACAATGAATTTTGGCTAATTGTACAATACCATTCTGTTCGGGGATTCCTCCGCGCGATGCCACATAGCGTCACAGCCAGTGGGTGAATGGTTTCACCATCACCAATCCCGAGATAGTCTTGCACTATGTTGTGCAATACAACTGATTTCATTATCATCTAATATATATAGAACGAAGAATTTCAACTAATTGTGCAATACTATTTAATATATAAGTATGGTGGTTCGAGAGACTCGAAGAGTTGAGAGTGAGTGTCCGTTCCAATTAACCAGGTAAGTAAATACACCGAAGTTGTATTGATTCCTATTTTGTTCAGTGCTTAGTTGTAGGCAGATTCCTCAGATATGGGCCTAGCTTCCACATTCGTTTCCGAATACATTTTTTTTTTATTTTGCCGATTTTTTTCGAATTTCTATAAATTACCGATGGCGATATCTCTGGAACTAAGACAGATACAGACTTGCGGCTTGCGGCTATACAGTTTTATCGCGCAACAGTAACTTTCACCGCGATTAGACGATAATTGTTGTCACGTGATTCGGCGATTTCCCGAGAAATAAGCGACATAGGAGCACGTGGTTTGTGGCGTTGTATTTCTCGTATCGGGATCTATCGTAAAGTCCCTATATGAATTTATCGTATCTCCGTAACTTTCGCCGTTATTCAGCGTCGAAATATGCTCTGTTTACTTACTTATCCGGATATGACTTATTTTGACTGCTGTCCGCGTCGATGACGTCACGAATCTATTTATAGAATTTTAGAATGTACACGATAAGAATGTCGAGTGCGGGAACGCAAAAAATAGGTCAACCGGAAGTGATGTCGATAAATAGAAAATTCTTTATATCTCCTGAACGAAAGGGAATACAGAAGTGAAGCATACAGGCAATATTTGATTGTCATGGTGACGTCATCGTGACGTCACAGTATTATTTCCACGGTAGCACGAAGCTTACACCGTCGGATATTTTCATAATAATGCGGTAATGTGGGGATTTCTAAAGGGCACGCCTGCGTAGATAATACCGAGAGTAAAGATGTAGCCGACTTCGACCCTTTGCCCGATATAAAGCCCATACGTTCAACGCGGGAGGGTTGGGTGAAGTTCACGAACTATATCGTTGCGTTCGACGACCTGATCGCGAAACGCGTAGTCAAGGCCTAACCTTTACTGTTGTCAGAAGACGTGTACCTGAGTTACAGCTTCTACGAAGGACAGGGTAAAATTCATGTTCGCCGCTGGAAGACGAATGAGTATAGACGCAACAAAATCTATCCCACAAAAGATGGACAGACATTGGACCTGTCTATGTGGTCAAATTTAAAGAACTGTGTAGAGGACGTTGAGAAAACATTGAACGTTATCTGTTGCGCAAGTTAATATATGATAGACGCTGAGACGAGGTCACGTTTGTTCAACGATAATGGAAAGTGAACAAGTACCAATGAAATGAATGTATATAGTTTTGTGTTCATCGACTCGTAAGAGGACGATACATCCGAAGAACATGAAACCATGAACTTGGAAAATGTCTGACATTGCTTCAAAAAAGGAACCATTAGCATTTATACTTCGTGGGTAAATAAATAATGTCATTGTATATATAGCGTTGTCTATTTATGTACTCGTTTATGAGGAGGAGGAGGGGTAGGAGGAGAAGAAGGAGGAGGAGGAAGAGGAGGAGGAGGAATTATATGAGTAGTATAAAATAGAGACAAACCATTACGAAGATTACAACATAATCGTTCTATTCATCGACTCATAGCACTGCTTTACAAATAATGAGATAAAAGTATCATATGAAATACATCGCCTTCGTTGTGGCTATCATTTCGACATCTAGCCTTCCATTCAATGTTTATCTACAAATATTTCGACTGAAGTCTTTATTCGAAATCGAGGTTTTCGGAGTCCTGGCTGTCACTGCTTTCCTAATAGTCGTTATTATTACTAACTCTTTCAATCAACTTATCGAATAAGCATTTCCGCATCTTAATCGTCTGTCTGAGTGCTTCCTCGTAGTCTATGTCGTATGTCGATTGTAGACGCCTCGTTGTTTTCAAAATCTCGTTATGAATATAGTCAGTTTGTAGCGTTTGTATGTTAGCGAGGAGATTGTAGTATGTTTGACGTAAAGTCTTCATCATCGTTGGAATATAATCCTGTGTAACATTTTCACCAGGATCATCCTCGTCATAACCTTGGCTTTGCATATTGCTGTTTTCTCTCCTCAATCTCAACCCTACAATCTCTTGCGATAGGTTTACCGAACATCTCTTTCCACATGTTATATTTGACCCGTTTCCGCAAATCGGTAGGTTGATCTATTTCTCCAGGATGAATGAGTTCGTCAAAGTCACAACTCTCGTCATCTGAGGGGTATTTTCTCTTTCGACGTTCCATTCCGTTCCCGCTCCTATGGATCATCAACCTCTGCTGGGACTCGTCATCATCTTCATTCCGTTTGAACCACGGTGCATCTGTCTTCGTATATAATCCCTCTCCCACTTAATCATTCCTCTTAGCGGACCATGGTGGATCGTGAGATGGTATCACGTTAGAAAGAAACTCGTATGAGTTGAATTTGTGTTGATGGATTATGAGTTAGGGGTAGACGAGGCAGCAGTTGTTGATGCCTTTCTTCTTTCGCAAGTTCCTCGTCACCTGCTATTACAATGGTAGACAGTCTGTCATTTTCCGCTGTATGGGGTTTTAAATCGAGGAACAGATATCCGTACGGACGAGATGTGGCTTCGTGAAATTTTGCCATGAAACACAAAATCTTTTGTGGGATAGATTTTGTTGCGCCTATGCTCATTCGTCTTTTAGCGGCGAACATGAATTTTACCCTGTCCTTCGTATAAGCTTTAACTCAAGTATCATTACGGATTACGCGTTTCGCGATCAGGTCGTCGATCGCAACGATATAGTTCGTCAACTTCACCCAACCCTCCCGCGTTGAACGTATGGTTTTTATATCGGGCAATGGGTTGGTGTCGGCTACATCTTTACTCTCGGTAATATCTACGCAGCCGTGTCCATTAGAGGTCCCCACATTACCGCATTATTATGAAAATCCGGCAGTGTAAGTTTCGTGCTACCGTGAAAATAATGCTGTGACGTCACGATGACGTCACCATGACAATCAACCATTGCCCCTCTTTCATGGGTATGCAAAGCTGTATGCTTCACTTCTGTAGTCCCTTTCGCTCAGCCTATAAACATAGCACTGAACAACATAGGAATCAGTACAACGAAGTTGTATTTACTTACCTGGTTAATTGGAACGGACACTCGCTCTCTTGGAACCACCATACTTATATATTAAATAGTATTGCAGAATTAGTCGAAATTCTTCGTTAAATATATATTAGACGATAATGAAATCAGTTATATTGCACAAAATAGTACAATACTATCTCGGGATTGTTGGTGGTGAAGCCATTCACCCATTGGCTGTGACGCTATGTAACATCGCACGGGAGAATCCCCGAATAGACTGCTATTGTACAAGTAGCCGAAATTCATTGTGCTACATTAGGTGACCGATTTGATTTTAAGCGAGATCGACCTACCAGTTAATAAGAAAATATACAGCTCAGCGTATAACATCATACGTGAGAATCCCCGTAAATGTTCTCAAGCAGTTTACAAAGCAGAATGATAACTATCCAACTCTTTTTCACGAGGATAACAGCTATAAGTAGATCCGATTTAATACACGAGATCGACCTAGCAGTTAATAACACAACTCAATGTACAACAAACCGATCCACCACTCATTAGACACTAGAGGTAAGTCTTACTTATTACACGAAGCCTGCACCCCTTAATAGCGGAAAAAAACAAATAGAGTTAGGAAAAAATGCTTAATACATAATTTAAAGATCTCATCTCGAGGAACGCGATGGAACAAACGGCGAGTTCGTATCTACATTCGCTCAGTCTATCTTCGGTATATTTACTAACCGGGTTAGTTGGAACGGATACTCCCGCTTTTAAATATA
This sequence comes from Hanleya hanleyi, assembly GCA_036873755.1. NCBI lineage: Eukaryota > Metazoa > Mollusca > Polyplacophora > Lepidopleurida > Hanleyidae > Hanleya > Hanleya hanleyi. Next base: position 671,045 of record JAVTVY010021371.1, on the reverse strand, counting down.
TATACAAGATATAGCAAGACTATCTCAGGATTGTGAGTATCAGCTGTATTGGGCAACATAGTGCAAGATTATCTCTGGTTTGTTGGTGGTGAAACCGTTCACCCATTGACTGTGACGCTATGTGACTTCACACTGAGGTAATCCCCGAACAGACTGGTATTGCACAATTAGCCGAAATTCTTCGTTCTGTATATATCAGATGATTATTTATGCCGTCATCTCGACCTATTTTCGACGTTATCGCGAAGCAAGGATAAAAAATGACCTATTTATGACGTCATCATGACCTATTTATGACGGCATTGGCTTCCCTGGGTTCGAACCGGTTTTTCATGTTTTACTTTGGTTTTAATTAGTTGCGGCGATGACAATCAACAAAGATGTGGCATGGCAATATTAGCTTTCTATCAATTTCATCAATTCATTTTGATACACAATGCAGCGGGACACCACCAGCCACCCGAAAGAAGATCTCATCAGCGCAGAGTAAATGAACTTCATTAGCCCTTCATTCATACAAAAGGAATACTTTTTTCACCAAAATACTGCACTTTTTACCTACAGGTATAAGAATTTCCTTTACTCGAGGCTCGAGTCATTACACTATGTTATGTTTACTTAGGATGAGGTATACTAGCAATCTATTTCCAGTCAAGCGCTCATTTTAACAGACTGGGAGATTCGTGTCTCGATCTGACGAACACGATAGCCGAACGACCACCAAGACACTTGACCATTGTGTGTGTTAACCCTATCTGGCTTGGCGATTCGGGAAGTGTTCAGGAGGGAAAGTCAGTGGTCCGAAACCCCCACACCAAATATACCCTTGGGTCAAGCTCGTTTTTTTTTTCGACGCTTTGCCGATCAAATTTTTCGATTTTTCTTTCTTCGCAATAACCTCATGATAAATTAGTAATAATCTGATGTGAGATAAAATAGCCCTTGCCCAATATTCCTCACAGAAAATGCAGACATTGTGAAGAAAAATGACGAAAACATCACAGTTCAGGTAACCCAAATTCACCCATTATCCTCTACAGGGTGGGGTGGGGGGGGGGGGTGGTTGCAAATAGGATGAAGATGACCACAAAATGATAACTTACAAAGTCACGGAGTATCAGCTTTCAAGTTTTTCTTGTTCTGGAGTTTGGGGAAAAGTTTTGTATAATGCCCCACCCAGGCCTGGTAGGGTGAAAACTACATTTATACTTGATTTGATTTTTGATATTTTATTTCGCCAGAGCATTATAGGGCATAATTTACGACTATACATGATAGGCGGGATGAAAACCCCAAGGCGCTTGTTTTATCCCAAAATGATATAAAATTATATTGATCTATAATACCGGTGCAAAGTGGTAAATAAACATTAATTCATTTTTAAGTAAAAGGGCAAAAATTGCAAAATATAAAATCAAACTTCCAACTTCCACTATAGCTGCTGAAAACGCGCACAGCTGAAATGAAACTAGAAATCAGCTGTTCCTTTCAATAAATAAGATTTTAAATGGAATTTAAATAAGGAGATAGATGTATAAGATTTGAGCTGGGAGGGTAATTTGTTCCATGTTCGAGGACCTTTTATTTTTGAACTATAAAATGATAAGTCTGATGAATAAATATGCCTATACAAATTAAGATTTGCTTGTCTAGTTGGGTACCTGTACACATGGGATAATTTTATAAAATATACTTGAAATAGGATAGGTAATAACTCATTGTGGTTATAAAATTTATCAACAAAGAGTAAAATCTGATAGTCATTTAATTGTTTCATAGATACGATTTTCAATTTGAGAAATAAAGGTGCTGTATTTTCGAGTTTAGATGAAAATGTAATTACTCGTATAGCCTTTTTTTGCAAAATTACGTGTTACGTGTTACCCCAGACAATATTACAATATGACAGGTATGGAAATATCAGAGAATAATACAGAATGTAAAGTGTTTTGTTTTTTTTGAGGCAATCCATAATGTGGTGCAGTATTCCAATATTCCTATTCAGTTTTTTTCCGGATCGCTTCAATATGCGTTAGCCAGTTTAATCTGTCATTAAAAAATACGTCAAGGAATTTAAATTGATCAACCTGCTCAATGTTATTTCCAGAAATAAATAGTTTTGGTGTTTTGGGAAATTTACATCTCTTAGTAGGTTTTATAAGCATGATTTTAGTCTTTTTAATATTCAAAGAGAGTTTGTTACTTGAAAACCAATTGCACAATTTGTTAATTTCAAGAGACATATTCTCAAATAGTTGGTTTGGCTCGTTGTCTGAGAGAATAACAGATGTATCATCTGCAAAAAAATAACTTCTAAAATATGGCTAGCTTCTACAAGGTCATTGATATAAATAAGAAAAATTATCGTACCCAAGATCGAACCCTGCGGAACTCCACATGATAACGATTTAAATGTTGACATAGTATTATTATATTGAATACATTGGGTACGGGATGACAAATAACTTCTGAACCACTCATTAGAAATTCCCCGAAATCCATAATGATCCAGTTTGTACAAAAGGATATCATGGTTGACGGTATCAAAGGCTTTTGACAAGTCTAAAAATGTACTAATACAGTATTTCTTTGCCTCTCTCGCAGCTACTAATTTGTCGAGAAGGGACAAAACAGCTAAAAATGTGGAGTGATTCTCCCGAAAACCGTATTTTTCCAAGTAAATGAACATTTTAGAGACTACTAATTTTTCGACACTTTTGCTGGAGCAAGGCAAAACCGAAATAGGACGATAGTTCGCAAATAGGTTTTTCGCTCCATTTTTCTACAGGGGTGTCACTTTAGCCACGTTCAAAAGATCGGGAACTACACCGAGTCTGAATGATAAGTTAGTAACATGACATAATGGTAAATTAATCATACTAAATACAGATTTGACAAGCGAGATACGTACTCCATCAATCCCAGAGGCGGAGTTTTTCAAGTTATTTACAACGTCTGCCATATCCTTCGTAGTACAGGGTTCCAGATGAAACTCATTGACATATCTATTCTTCAAAAAATCTTTGTATTCGTTCGCTGACAGTGGGATTGTGTCCGCTAACTTAGTTGTTACAGAGCTAAAATAATCATTAAAACCGTTCGCAATTATAGAAGGATCCGAGGTATCACTATTATTAACGTTAAATGTATTTGGCAAGCTGGTGGGGTTTTTTGCGGTTCATTAAGTTGTTTAATACTTTCCATGTACCTTTAATATCATTGTTACACGGATTAAATTTGTTTTCATAATATAATCGCTTCGCTAATTTTAATGTATGATTCAATTTATTCCTATACTGTTTATATTGACGGGTAATTTCCATATTAGTACCTTTTGTGTGTTGCCTGTAAAGTTTGTTTTTTTCACGAATGGAGGTAAGAATACAATAAGTTATCCAGGGTTTTCTAATTTTGAATTTTGAGGCTGTTGATGAGACAACAGGAAAACTCTCGTTGTACGCGAAATTGAATTTATCAGAGAACAATTCGAAAGCTTTATTAACATCGCTGGTTTCATTAGTAACATCGCTCCAATCTATATTTTTAACCCCCTCTGCAAAAATTAATATTTGCTCCTGATTAATTCTTCTAAAAGTAAATGTGTTATCAGTGGACGGCGGGATAAATGACGCTTTGTTTATTTGAAAAACTGGAAAATGGTCGGTTATGTCTGAAATGAGAATACCAGACATCAAGTTATCTTCATGAAGATTTTGAAATACAGTGTCAATCAATGTCGCCGAATTAGCTTTAACCCGAGTTCATTTTGTTATCTTAGGAAAAAAGTAGTGTGATTTCATTATTTCCAAAAACTGCCTGAAAGGTTCATGTTTATCAGTTTCAAATAAATCAATATTAAAATCCCCCATAATGATACATTATACTTCGCGCATGCGCTTGCTACACCTAGAAAAACCTAATTAAATGATTGTTATCACTATATTTGTTTTACATAAAATTCACTATTTATGCCCAGGTTTAGTCTTATTACAAAAATCTTAAATTTGTGTATTTGATTGAGTTATAACGATCTTAAATCAGTCTATTCTGTGCCTCACGGCGTGTGCATTTTTTACAGAATGACAACGAGCTCGTGAAGCTCGAAAGAAGCAACTGATGCTAGCACTGAGCTAGTGTTATCCACCTGTGACAAATTGAATAAATGTCTTTACCTAAACTGTGGTTTCGTGAAATATTATTTACTGTTCGATGAGTGAATATCTCAGACTTAATAACATTGTGAATTGTTGTTTATGCTATAATTGCAGTTCAGACTCGATGTGGATTGTGATGGCAAAGAAATCTCAGTTTATTTGTTTTTACCTCCTGCCAAGTTTGACCGAAGGGTATTGTCTGCTTGCTTCGTCCGTCTGTCTGTCTATCCTGCTTGTTAAAGCAATATCTGCTGAATTATTGCTAGACTTTCTATATTCACTGTATTGCATATACAACTCACGATAGGTCAGAAGCCAAGTGAAGAGGACTGGCCTAGACCCATTTTATCTAGGTCAAATTTGAGTATTGGTGATAGCTTTTGAAGGATTACATCTAGGCTCTCCAAATTAATACTACATGCGCAACTGGTGACTGGCTAGAAGTCTTTCCAATCTGATTGACCTTGGCCTATTTCATCAATGTCAAATTCTAGTTATTGCAGTATCTCAAGGGATCATAGCTCGGCTCTCCAACTTAAACTTTTAAAATTGATAACTTTTGAAGGATTGCGTCTCTTCAAATTCATATTACACATGCAACTGGTGATTAATTCGAAGCCTATTCAAGTTGACCGAACTTGACCTATTTCGCATCATTAACAGCCTCACAATTGCGACCAGATTTCAGTTTTAAATACTAATACAGATGGACCAACATGCGGATCGACGGACAGTTATACTTACTCTGGCCTCGTAAGGATATGTCACATTCGAGTCTATCCCGCCCACTATATACTGGAAACAGTTTTCCGGAGTTCCACCGTCACAGCCAGCATTTCCTGTGAAGACAAGCAAAATTATTTGCTAAACACTTGAGTGTATCATTCGATACAATACAAAAACCTGCAGGTGTATATGGAGCCATGTACGAACCTACAATACAAAGGGTTGCACGTGTATGAAGAGCGATGTACGAACCTACAATACAAACAGCTGCACGTGTATGTAGGGAGATGTACGAACCTACAATACAAACAGGTGCACGTGTATGTAGAGAGATGTACGTACATACAAAGTAAAGAGCTGGGTGTGTATGTAGGAAGGTGTACGTACATACAAAGCAAAGAGCTGGATGTGTATGAGGGAAGGTGCACGAATCTACAGTACAACAGCTGCACGTGGATTTGGAGAGATGAACGCACCTACAATACAAACAAATACACGTGTACCGGTATGTAGAAATATGTACGTACTTACATTACAAACCACTACATGTACACGTGTGTGTAGGGAGATGTACAAACCTACAATACAGTCATATCTACACGTGAATGTAGAAAGATGTGCATACAATACAAACAGCCACACGTGTATGTATGGAGCTGTACGAAACTACAATACAAACAGCCACACGTGTATGTAGGGCGATGTACGGAACTACAATACAAACAGCTACATGTATACGTGCATGTAGGGAGCTGTGCGAACCTAAAATACAAACAGCTACACACGTTGGGAGCTGAACAAAACTACAACACAAATAGCTGCACGTGTATGTAGAGAGCTGTACGAACCTACAATAAAACAGCTACACGTGTATGTAGGGAGATGTAACGAATCTACAATACAAACAGCCACACGTGTAAGTAGGTAGATGCAAGAACCTACAGTAAGAACAGTGTTTTCCGCTAGATGCCAACACTGCAGATTCGAATCCAGCCAGTGTCATAGTAATTCCCATTTTGTCGCTACAGGACATGTATTGCTTTAAATATAACCTTGAAGTACCCGGGGTATATTCAAGTCAAGATTGACCTCAAAAGTCAAAGGTCAATTGATCTCCAGATATTTCCGGAGATTACCGGAGATTCCCGGTAATTCAGGCGAAGCGTATATATATAAGCGTATATTTGGAGTCTCATTGCTCTCGGATTAGGTAATGCTAACGACTCTATTCAGCATAATCCACACTCAAGGGGGTATGTATAACTATCAATGCATTCACCGCCCTACACACATTTGACGTATCAGAATCAAACGCGTTAAGACATACTTGCCCCCAAATTGATGACGTCACGGCAATGCTCAGACCAGTATATCATGCATATAACGTTGAAGTGACAGAAGAGTCTTCAAAGTAAAGTTGATCTCCAGCAAATGTCAACCGCACGTGACGACATGATCAAAACTTAACACTGACCCCTACTCATGGACATTCCCGGAAATTACCGGATATTAACGGAGAGGTGAATTAACATTAAAGTGACTCAAGTAGATATGAGGACTCAATGACCTTTCCGGATATGATATGCAAAAATGAAATTACAAGCGTCTGGTCCGTCATTCATAATTCAGCCGTCGTCCATTAAAGAATATCCGCGTCCATAATCCAAAGACCTATTCCATATTCCATATAACAGTATTAACACCAAATTCAAAAAGACGATCACAGTATACATAACAATAGGCTTGTTTCCTGCAAGAGAGAAGCGGTCAACAGTTTTCAATGATGCCGGCAAGACATCATGATGTCCCAAAAATATCAAATCCGTATAGCTGATCAGTATTCTTAATCCATAATATTCGTTGTAAAGTCGTCATCTAAAGAATGATGTATCTCAGTCACGCTTTGATTGTGACTGTTCATATGAGTACCATGAGGATCTTGAAGTACATGGGTTCATACGGCCCCTAGCCCCGGTGAGCCACCTGAGCCACATTTCCCATTTTACTACTGCTGCGGATTCCGGTGTTTTGGTTCTGCACTGATGGCAAACTACTGTATGTTCTGCGGATATTTAGGCATTTACACATTCAAGATTTTATGATGTTTGGGACCCCGCCCTAACTATTTCTTTTATCCCTTAAGTTAGGGGGGAGGGCGAAACTTACCACACTATACTTTCGGGTCAAGCTCCATCAGAAAATGTAAAAGAAAAATCCAAAATGGCCTAAGTGATGACGTAACAGTTACATCATTCTCAAAAGGGCATTTTTGGTCGATTTTTTTTTATTTATGTCATTTCTTCACAAAATATGCTTGATGAATTAGCAAATAATAATCTGATGAGAAATAAAATAGTTTCGCCAACTTTTTCTCGACGAAAAGCAGAAATGTTGAAGAAAAATGACGAAAGGTTGGCTAGAGAAATGAAAATCCAGTTTTTTTATGCAGCACATAGAGCACAGGCCCCAGTGTCTGGACAGTAGAATTTAAATTCAGTATAATTTAAATAATTTAATTTGTTTTAAGTCATCCTATAATACAGAGAGGAAAAGGTATTGCATGCGCCATATTGGATTTGCCCGCCAAATACGAAAAAAACAAAGTAAAGCTTTCACATTAAAAACTGTTTAACTGATCGTGTTACTGGTGTCCACTCAATTTTGAAACCTTTGTTATGCCATCTAACCCTACGGGAAATCTCAGATCGCCGTTTTATTGGTATAAATCCATCTCTGAAAACAGTAAACTTACGGCTTCTGTCAGCCGCTCTCTGCCTCGTCCGGGACGTAAATTGCTGTCTACGTCATCGCTTTCGGGACGCTAAACCCGCACTAAATTATTCGAGCCATCTCATTGGTCAATTATCGAGACTAGTTTTTGCGGGAAATACGAAATTGTTTTCAAAATGTCAAAATTGTCGAAAGACGCAGAGATATTGATATGGTAGGTTTAATAACACGTCGGCTGCATTTGGACCTTTCAATTTGTAAAATTCAAATCATCTTGTCATTATGTTTGTTATAAAACCAAGACGATCCAGTCAAAAATGTATATATATATATAATGGAGAGTGATTTCCGTTAACAAGTGCGTTATTGTTCCACTTGGGCTATATATCCCATTGGGCTATTCTCTCTAACTTAATCCACGGAGGTAAAAACACAGCAGGTGATTTTACCTCCATCTAAGTTTAACCTACCTGATCAAATATCTTTTGGCTGATCATGCTGATTTCATCAATGACGAGGACATCTGTGGATATTATTCTGTTGAATATTTTCTGGTCTTCGTCTTCTTTCAATCGCCTCAGCAAATCAGTGTTGGTGTAGCGTCCATCTCTCAGGCCTGCCCATGAATGTAAAACCACCCCCCCCGAACAGCTGTTTGGAGGCCACCCCAGTGCTGGCAGTAAGGGCCACTCGCTTCCCCTGTCGCTCAAGGCGTCGTCGAATTTCATTTATAAGGAAGCTTTTACCGGTTCCTGCCTGGCCTAATATTACCACATTATGTCCCTGATCCACCAACGAGCAGGCATAACGCTGTTCTCCCGTCAAAGTCGACATGATTAAGTCTTGTCCACGACGATGTTTTCCTCGGTTCGTGAAGATTTCATTCCCGCAAAAACTAGTCCCGATAATTGACCAGTGAGATGGCTCGAATAATTTAGTGCGGGTTTAGCGTCCCGAAAGCGATGACGCAGACAGCAATTTACGTCATGGACGAGGCATAGAGCGGCTGACAGAAGCCGTAAGTTTACTGTTTTCAGAGATGGATTTATACCAATAAAACGGCGATCTGAGATTTCCAGTAGGGTTAGATGGCATAACAAAGGTTTCAAAATTGAGTGGACACCACTAACACGGTCAGTTAAACAGTTTTTAATGTGAAAACTTTACTTTGTTTTTTCGTATTTGGCGGGCAAATCCAATATGGCGCATGCAATACCTTTTCCTCTCTGTATTATAGGATGACTTAAAAAAAAAAAAATTATTTAAATTATACTGAATTTAAATTCTACTGTCCAGACACTGGGGCCTGTGACATAGAGGGCTGAATTCCATCGTATTGCAACTAGTCTTTTTCCACATTAAGAAGAAAACGTTATGATTTCCTACTTCCTTCTCTCCGCCTCCCTCTTTCTCGGAGTGGACACCCGGACTAAGAGCTCACATTTTACAAAATAATATTCCAGCAACAAGAACATCATCTGGTAAACACATCTATTTATTATCTTTACCTATAGTTCAAAATAACCATGCTTATTTCTATTCCCCGTGATGAATAGTTCATTTTATAGATCTGAAAAAAATCTAATAACGAAATTCAAGCGATGAACAGAGTTGCTGCTATTAACTGATAGCGGTGCCCCTTTTACCCCTCCTTCCCCACTTCCGAAATGTGTACAAGACACATGTGAATGATATGCCTAAAGTGGTCTCCACTCAACCAGGCCAAAATGTGGCGACGTATAACAATATTTTGAAGGTTAAATTTAACCTAAACAAACATTTCTTCGCCAAAATAATTTCATCAGGCGAAAGTACTTAAGAAGTGTCCCATAAAGTTTTTCTCGTAATTTTCTACTCTCATGGGGGTGCAAGACATTCATCAGACTGACCTGGAGACTACCGAACTGATGTTGTTGACCGACAAAATAATTATAAGATGCAAACCTTGTTTCCGAGAGCAGTCCAGGAGATTCTGTACAGAGAGAGATTTGAGCTGTCCGCTTCCCATAAAGTTTTTATCGTAATTTTCTACTCTCATGGGGGTGTAAGGCATTCATCAGACTGACCTGCAGACTACCGGACTGATGTTGTTGATCGACAAAATAATTATAGGATGCAAACCTTGTTTCTGAGAGCAGTCCAGGAGATTCTGTACAGAAAGAACTATGAGCTGTCCTCTTTTGAGGGCAAGAAATCCCGCAACTGATCCAGCAGCCGCAAATGCATATCCTGAACTACACTTGCCCTGCAAAAAAGGGGATATTATCAAAGTCATCACCAAAAACACCAATAACCATTCTCTACCTAGCAGTGACCATGCTCGCCACTCAACCAGTCAAGCTAACACGCTAATGATGCTACGTTGCGACGCACATGGACAGTTTGACATCATTTACACCTTTGAGCATGGCATGGTCGTATATGTTCGGCAACGCCGTTTAAAGTGAACGTAAAGGCTGAGGCAACATGCACTCTGTGGGAAAGAGCTACATTGAAATACTGAAATAGCAGCAACAAATATTTTTGGGGATTTTTTTGCACCGAGTACGAACGAAATTATCTCCGTTGTGTTATTGTTCCCCGGCTGCCGCCATGCTGGCTATCTCACTCAGAGCAGTGACGTCGTATCACCTCGGAGCTCTTTAATTCGTGGAGTTAGAAAGCGCAGAAAGCATATAAACATAGCGACGCACGAGGAGGCTAGCCTGACTTCAAGTTCTGACGAAGAGATAAATGAAGGTTTACAGGGTTACCAGTTTGAACCAAAACGCTCCGATGTCGACAAAAGTAGTGAGTAGTTCATCGAACGTTTGAGGTCAGTAAACACTTGCTGGAGACACGCAACACAATCAAAACACGCTTGAAACAGCCGAGCTCTCCACCACCGCAATTACAATTCGTGCTACAGCGATGCCAAAACAAAGTGATACTACGTCACAGGAAAATATCACATGCTCCGTACAAGCGTTTTCATTGGCGCAAGGCTAATGAATACACTGATATGGCCGACTCCAGTCGCTCGTTGCATCAGTCAATAATTCCCGTGTTTGGAAATTTTTGTTTGGAAGGGAAAAAATCACAAAAAATATTTGTTGCTGCCAAATGATACTTTTAATATAGTTCTTCCACGCAGTGCGTGTGTTGTCGCAGCCTTTACGTTCACTTTAACAAGGGCGCGGGATGGTAGAAGAGAGAGAAGGAAGTAGGAGGGGAAGTGGAGGGGGGTGGGGGGGTCTAGGGTGATTACAATTTTATATTAATTCTAACACTACTTTGGAAGGATATACATTTCGTCCAAAAAATGTATTTTATTTCTCAGTAGTGTGAGAGGAGAGCTTCACATCACAGGAACATAAGCATGAGCAGAGTCTGAATCAATGACGTCATCACCTGAAGTGACATCATTGCCGGAGGTGACATCATCACCGGGAGTGGCATCATTTTCGGAAGTGACATCATCACGGATATGGCATCAACGGAAGTGGCGTAACACAAAGGCATGAACAGGATAAGGATCAGGGAAGGGAAGACCAGGAGCGAGGGAAGTTGTTAAACAGACTATCCATTATCAGTGAATAGGGAACAAAGGGTTAATGGATACTTGAAAGGTCAAAATATGAAGTATGAGTATAGAGTAAGGATCAAAATAAAGCAATAATAGGTCTACATTGTCAGCAATTACGTTCCCATGGACCCGTAATACTAGTATGGTATGCCCTCGTCATTAAACGTCTTAGCATCTTGACAAATATGATATCGTCAACACGGACAATACTGAGGAATGAAATCGAGGACACCCCGTTCTCCATCAACGTATTGTAAAACGATGTCATGTTATGCTATGTCGTGTTATACCTGCTATGTTACGGTCATACCTGAAATACTACCGGGGTGATTATGCTCTTGTTTCTCCAATCTACTTCAGCGGGAAGATCCTCCGCCAGTTTGGTGGAGGTGAACAGTCTTTCGTTCCGTCCTCGCGACTTCTCTCCACTGTACATTCCGTGTACGTTTCCACGGAATTCATTCAATTCTTCTATTGTCTGATGGAAAAAAAGCGTTCATGATGATTGCGTTCATACTAGTATGTTGTGGAATATTTTGTATTCCAGTACCAGTATCCATTCTGTTGTTATTGATGTTAATCGACAATGCTGATATATTTATTATTTGACGCAATTTATCAAGTTTCTATACTTTAAAGACTAACTTAGGGCACTTTTTAACTTTCTAAAAGGCAGGGACGGATAGTTCTCTTAAAAAGAAGCTTTCAGACAAATATTCAAGTTTACTTAAAAGACACTCATTAACTGAATCGAGAGGAGAAACTGCCTTTTAACATTACATTGTACATTGTATGTTGGTCTTCTATAACAGAAACCTCAAATCGTATATGTACCGGATACTGCGTCTTGGAAGTATTTCTGATATTCTCACCATATCTCCAAACTCATTCATACTCATACGGTAAGAGTGTATCCCCCTATCGGCAGCCTCGTTATGAAGTTGAATTTGTCTTGTTCTCTGAGTCCATATATCTCTCCTAAAATGAAAAGAATCGATATTAAGTTCTGAATCAAATTGACCAATTACCGCTACCAACCGCTATACACGATATCGATGTATTCTTAACCGATTCCGACGATATAAAATACGCATTTTAAAAATAAAATTATTCCATATTAAGAGCATATATATATATTGGTAGTTGTTTTGTTTGTTCAGCACAATCCATTGAAAATCACATTTTTTGAGTGGATGCATATGTCAGTAGCGATGTGCGGGTACCAAAAATAAGGTCGAACGACTCATTGACGCACAACAGACTCATATATTCAGCTTAATGGGGTGCCCCATAGCTCAAAGCAGGGTTTTGTTTTGTCTTTCCATTCTGTTTTCCTCACATTTGACTCTTTCTCGTGATTTCAATATATATATAATATAATATATTTCACCTCTACCGGATTGTGTGAGATGCATGTAGATGTTACTGGCAGAAGCCATCACAATTGTATAAAGAATTCACGAATGAACTACAGAGAACAAACCTTGAACTTTCCTCGATAACATCCTCGTAGACTTTGCCATATTTGGATTTGAACGTACTCCACTCCGCATTTGATGTCGGCGCTATCCTACATGTACACTGGACAGCCACAGCACAGAACAATGCCAACGCCAACATATCTATTTGAGGGAAGGCACATATAACATTAGAATCCCACAATTTGGCATCAGTTAAAAAAATAGCCCTTTTTCGGAAATGTCAGAGAGGATATGTCTCATGCGACTCAGTCAAGTTCAAACTAAATCCAAAATGTATGATATCCCAAGACTATCCTCGCTATAAAAGAGTAACCACTATCAGAGCGCCATGTCATCCTTCTAATTAAGCCAATTGGTGAATCTGCTATTTATAACCCACATTAACAGATTGCTATGGGGGAGAATAACAAGCCTTATGTATTGAGAAAATTCGGATTTGAATCTCGATTCCACCCCTACCAAACTATCTACACTCGCCTCGAAACGACAACATATTGAGAGCCGACACTTCCTGAGCTTATAGCCTACGGTATTGTCTCTGCATATCCCACCAAGCAAAGGGTAATTTTAAAATGGCTGCTATGAGGGTGTGACTGAGAAGTTGCGTTTTCGTCGCTTTTCTTGAAAATTTTCGCTTTTTTACTCATAAAAGAGTCCAAACTTATTTTATTTCACAACAGATACGTATTTCCTGATTCAATATGTGTGTGTTTTGGATAAAATAGCATAGATACAAAATAAAAAACTCTGACAAAAGGCATCTTTAGAGTGACGTGATTATGACGTCATCATCTCAGTCATCTCGCTATATAGCTGAAATATTGCTGAACGCGCCGTTAAATCTTAATTCTCTCTCTCTCTCTCATCTCGTATTTCCATTTACATTGTATGGTAGAGGTTGACCCAGATATATAGTGTGAGAAGTTTCAGTCCAGTAGAACAAGATGGTCAAAAGATAGAAAATGCCCCCCCCCCCCAATCTCCGGGCAGCCGCTCACCCCTCAGGATTACCCAGGTCAGATTGGCTTAATCTTGCATCTTGACAATCTCAACATAAAATAGCACACCCCATCGGAAATATAACCCTGATTGAATAAGAAACACAGTATCTGACGCTGGCAACTATAACCCGAGAAAAATAACTGATAGGAACCGAACAATAAGTATTTGTGATACGATATCGCATCGCGACAATATCAACCTAAGAAATACAATACAAAATTTAAACAATATCGGACGAATACAAATAAAATCGGAAATCGACCAATCGAAATACAGCTTTGCCAGTAGAGTGTTTCAATCAGCTCCGGATACCACATTGAATAACTGTCTGATATTCTTCGGAACTGTGCTAGAGTATTCGACTTCGGTTAGGGATCTAATGACCCCTATGATGAGGTCGAGACTTAATATGAATGATACGGTCAACAACATTCTTAAAAAAATTATGTTGCCATACCCCTTGGCCGAAATTCGCTGAGAGGTCACAACGAGAGACTGCGATGTCGGACGAAGACAATATTCTTCAGTGGGCCGTATCAATATACGGTTTCGGACATGGTCGATATACCTTAGTGGACCGTGCCAATAAGCAATACGGAGTCGGTCGTAATCAATCTCAGTAAACTCAGATATAATATCACGGAATATTATATCTGAATTCCGCCCTATATAAATCCCATGCGAATCTGAAACTACATTTGTTAGCCAATCAGAGGGGCTAGCTTGATGAAATCACGCCCACAGTGATTACACACGGTAGCACGTGGACTAATATATAAACATTATCTGGAAACAGTATCCAAATACGCCGAAAATTCTGGCTTTGTTTGGGGGTAGAAAATATCAAAAGATTGTGCTGTGCGAGATGTTAATCTCCGTGAAGTAAACGTCAATCATTGTCAGAGAGAAAAGTCAGAAATGGTCGTGATTGGCTTATTATGGGATCTCGCAGAATATCGGCAAACATTTCGCACGAAGTTTTCATAGCGTTACGTCTAGATGGTATTCCCCTGATTTACCATCTTGGTTTACCTAGATTGGGTCGTAATATACTTTGTTGTCCCATATCAACGAGAATTACGGTGTCGGATGTGAACAATGTACCTTGTTGGATCGTACCAGTAAGCACAACGGTGTCAGACATGGACAATATACCGTATTTGTCCGTACCAATAAGCAATGCTGTATCGGTCATAAACACAATACCTTATGGGGCTGTACATAACAAGGTGTCGGGCGTGCACAATATTTCTTATTGGACCGTCCCTATAAGTAATATTAATTCGAGCCTTGATGATTTCTGCCTAAGATAAACAATTTATCCGCCGTAAACAACGATCAATATAATATGATTAAAAGTTAAGGAAATTTGTTTAAAATGTGATCGATTATCTTCTGCACCACGTGGCCGGTGATATTGTTATAACGTGATATTGGTATAACGTGCGAGTTGATTTAACGCCGTATACTGAACTTTATTGCGAGCTTACTGATAAGAAAGAACATTGGCGTATGGTGATGCAATAAATGGAAAATATTAATGTTAGTCGTAGTTATTTATTTACCAAGCGTGGCGCCATTTCAGGCAGAATAATCAGTTAAAATATGCATTAATAAATACACTGATTCCACAAAATAGCATTAATACGAATGACAGTATATTACAATAGGCATGCCGTGATGTAAATATATATGTATCACGCATTTCCCGTCTAAAAATCCTCGCTTGTCCATACTGGAACAGGCTGCCTAAATTAATCCTCGCTTGTCTATACTGGAACAGGCTGCCTAAATTATTCAGAACATTCGTATTGTTATGACTCCTGTTGTCAATAAATCCCCACGAAAACTTCAAATCAGTTATATCAAATGGAAAACCTGTGATAAAAGTTATACTCACTGTCACCCTGGTAATTTCAGTTAAACTAAACAGTTAATACAATTTTATACGTTTTCACAGGGGCTTCACGCCCACATTGTATGGATGATCTCAAACAGCACGTCTGCACATGTAGTTGCGTCATATCATTACTCGGATAACGATTTGTTAAAATAGCAATAATAAGTGTACGTGCAGGCCTATCCTAGATCAAAGTACATCGGAGCGATTCGGGTCTGGCGCAGTACGGCGAAAGGTCAATGATTGAGGAGGTAAGTAGTATCGCTGTCCCTATCGACCCCGATCGATAGATAGACGGGGTGCAAGTTTCGTTCTAACATGTCTATTGGTTTTAACAAGCTGCGTGATTTGATTCTTGTGTTGCTTTATTGGGTAATTAAAACAGTGGACTGAACTTATAACCGCCCCTCAAGTGATCAAACATCAAAGGTCAGATACAGAGAAAGGCAAGAAAACTATGACGAACAGGAGGCATGTATGACAGTATTTTGCTGTGTTCTTGTTCGTATGCGGCCCAAAACGGTGTATTTGCACAAAATAATTATATAATAATCGGTCCTTTTCGTATTACAACAAAAAATAGCAAATGCCACGCCACAATGATAAGGAGTCCAGCTACTCTGTTTTCCATGGTGGCAATCCCTGTATCATTTCACTCTCATTTCTGCCTACGCAAACACATGGAAATAAATTCCTTCGTGATAGCTGGTCTATTTTCTTATGAAATATTTATTGAAGTAAAACAATTGATCCTTTCTTTGAACAACACGGCATTAAGAATCATAGTAATCTGTTAATACCATATTCAAGTCTGTCCTCACCAATTTAAAATACTTCCTCAAATATGAGCATATGTAGAAAATGGGACTGAAAAAACACACAACAAATTTACTTTTTTTGCAGTATCAGCTGTTGGAAATCGTGGTTTTGGATAGAAATTTCATATATTTTTTTCGATAGTAAGATCGAACACCATCTTATAATTACATCCCCTACTTACCATATGCTGTTGATAAAAGAAGTTTTTGGCCTGCAATTTTAACGCTCGTCAAATATGTGTCTAGTGTTATTGTATGATTAATATTTTCCCATTGCCGCCTATGCCTATATACTATGGCAAAACAAATCGAATTCGCGATTGCTGGCATATTTTCGACTTGTTATTCAAAGTATCAATCTGAAGCAATACAAGTGTAATATAGAACACTATCGTATTCATATGAACAATCACATTTAAGGTGTGATTGTCGTACAATAATCTCTAGAATAAGACTTTAAATTCGTTAGAAAGAAGGAACAAATTGTCACCGGTATGGATTTGACACTGGAAACACAAGTATATCTCGTTGGGAGTTAAACTGTTGATGTTTTATCTCTTTCAAGAAATCAGTTCATGCTTATTTTCTTGATCATTTTGTAGGTCTACAAGCTTGGATGCTGATGTTAACAGTGGTGTATGAATACCGTTACGACCTAATATTCAAATGTCTGGTTTGCAGATGACTGGTTTGTACTAGTATGCTCACTAAGCTAATGTATTAAGAGATATTTGTTTGTCCTCACGACCAAGATGTATATGTTAATGAGCATATTGTTACGCCGAAGGGTAATAACTGTATGTCGAGAGGCATTTATGCGTAAGTCAATAAAGATGATTGATTGACTGACAATAATCCAAGTTAACCCTTAGACAATATACAATCATTGCATGTTATAGAGTGGGACATCACGATTTGTCAGCTCGAGACAAGTGATGTACAACGAGCGTGCATCGACACGTGTGTCACCGCGTGGGCGTTTGTTCTCCTGGTCTCTCCCTATCTCTTCGAACTGGGGCGGATTTTTAGCTATTGATAACTGGTGTAAATATGATAAATAGGAAACAAATATTTTCTACTCTTCCATAAAATGGCAAATAAGCGTGCATTTATGATAATTTTGGAAACTTCAGATCGAAAATAGACCTGTTATCTTCGAGTAAAATTATTTGCTAGGCTAAAGAGATAGCAAAGCGTCCCGACAAATGAACCAGCACACATGCGGTCAGTCACGTGTCAACGCACCGCCCGCTGCAATCGAGACAAGATTGTATTTTTAGCCCACCATCACCAGATGGTGGGCTGTTCAAATCACTTTTCGTCCGTGGTCCGTCCGTCCGTCGTCCGTCCGTCCGTCAGTCCGTACGTAAACATTTTTTGTTATCGCGATTTCTCAGGAATTACTGCATGGATCTTTCTCAAATTTGGTATACAGGTTCCCCTTGGGGTCTAGTTGTGCAAGATACCTTTTCTTCTGGTCCGATTCGAAAATCTAATATGGCCACAAGGCGGCCATCTTGGATTTCCCCATGAAAATTTGTTATCGTGATTTCTCAGGAACTACAGCATGGATCTTTCTCAAATTTGATACACAGGCTTGGAAATATTCCCTACTAACATGACTAAGTAAACGATGTATTAATTTGCTTCTCAAAGTGTCCGAGAACCATATCAACTGCATTGAGGTCTAGTCGTGCAAGATATCTTTTCTGGTCCGATTCGAAAATCCAACATGGCCACCAGGCAGCCATCTTGGATTTCCCCATGAAATTTTGTTATCGTGATTTCTCGGGAAGTACCGCATGGATCTTTCTCAAATTTGGTACACAGGTTACCCTTGGGGTCTAGTTGTGCAAGATACTTTTTTCGGTCCGATTCGAAAATCCTATATGGCCAACAGGCGGCCTTCTTAGATTTCCCCATGAAACATTGTTATCATGATTTCTCAGGAATTACTTCGTGCATCTTTCTCAAATTTGGTACACAGGTTTCCCTTGTGATCCAGTTGTGCAAGATGTCTTTTCTGGTCCGATTCGAAAATCCAATATGGCCACAAGGCGGCCATCTTGGATTTCTCTATGATACATTCTTATCTCGATTTCTCAGGAACTATTGCATGGATCTTTCTCAAATTTGTTACACAGGTTTCTCGGACCAGAAAAGACATCTTGCACAACTGGATCACAAGGGGAACCTGTGTACCAAACTTGAGAAAGATGCATGAAGTAATTCCTGAGAGATCATGGGCTGTAGTTGTGCAAGATACCTTTTCTGGTCCGATCCGAAAATTCAATATGGCCACCAGGCAGCCATCTTCGACATCCCCTTGAAAATTTGTTATCGTGATTTCTCGGGAAAAAAGGGTGGATCTTTCTCAAATATGGCACACAGGTTCCACTTATGGTCTAGTTGTGCAAGATACCTTTTTCGGTCCGATTTGAAAAACCAATATGGCCACCAGGCGGCCATCTTTGATTTCCCTATGAAACTTTATTATCGTGATTTCTCAGGAAGTACTTCATGGATCTTTCTCACATTTAGTAAACAGGTTCCCCTTGTGGTCCAGTTGTGCAAGATGCCTTTTTTGGTCCGATTCGAAAATCTCATATGGCCTCCAGGCGGCCATTTTGAATTTCCCCATGAAATTTTGTTATCGTAAATTCTCAGGAACTACTGCTTGAATCTTTCTCAAATTTGGTAAACAGGTTCCCCTTGTGGTTTCGTTATGCAAAATAGCTTTCTTGGTCCGATTCCAAAATCCAGCATGGCCACCAGGCGGCCATCTTGGATTTCTTCCATGAAACTTTGTTATCGTGATTTCTCAGGAAGTACTGCATGGATCTTTCGCAAATTTGGTACACAGGTTCCCCTTGTGGTCTAGTTGTGCAGGATACCTTTTTCGGACCGATTGGAAAGTCCAATATGGCCACCAGGCGGCCATCTTGGATTTCCTCCATGAATCTTTGTTATCGTGATTTCTCAGGAAGTACTGCACGGATCTTTCTTAAATTTAGTCCACAGGTCCCACATGGGGCCTAGTTGTGCAAGATACCTTTTTTGTTCCGATTCGAAAATCCAAGTTACGCTTCAAATTACTATGATATCCCCGAGTTAATTGTGACGTTGCATCACAAGAGTCGGCGGATCAAACGGTGGAGCATATTCTATATATTTACTATAGAGAATATCCATATCTTCGCTTTCTATATCAAGGAGTTCAAATGATTCCGAATTAAAATGTATTTCTTCAAATTTTAAATCAGTTTACTTTACTCCAAGCAGTTGCAAGTGAACTGGCCTATTGTTTCGTCTGCCGACAGGCCGGCTACACAAAGAGATGTCACTCTTGTGACATAACGTCACAACTCGACAACTGTAGACTACTGCGTGTTTTGATCCAAGGGAGATTCAGACACTTTCAAAGTTTCAACATTACTGCACGAACCGGATCCCTTCACTAGTATTAAGTTTGTATCATCTTACTATTTTCGACCATGGTATCTTAAAAGAGACATCTCGAACTAGCTCTGTAAACAGAACAGAATTAGCATTCGTTCCTAATTATAAAATCTTAAGTATGTTTCATAGCTTATGCCAAAGTGTCAAAGAGATTTGCCTTCGCTTCCAGTACCCAATGATGACACGTGCAAAAAAAAAAAAAAATACTACAAAACGAAGACGAAGGATCCTCTGGACATTCACTTTCAGACTAACTTCGCTCATTTCACTTGAACTATAACAACCGACATCAAGTACAGTTTCTAGAAAATCCTGAAACTTAGAAAGATAATATCTTGGTGTGTTCCAGTGTCCCTTTTTCGATCTTTTTCGCTCAAATCCGAAATTCTGCAAACAAAATTACAAATCAATCGTTTGATCTTAGTAACAATGGACAAAAAGATCCTCTTGTCATTAGCTTACAATTATCGGACAATGGTGATCGCCAAGATCCTTCAGGATCTCTCGTTAGTGGATTAATTTGCATTGAGTTGAATTTTATATTGCAAACCCAGGATTATTTGCCGGGAATTCCGAGAACCATATCAACTGCATTTTACCGTAACAATAGATAATTCTCTGCGGGTTTGGTTTTCAGTAGCAATATAGTTTGTCCCTCCCTATGGCATTCTCGCACCTTGCATCCATATGAAAGTAGAAGAGTTCTCCAGCTCACTATGCATGTGTTTTACTCAATTCTGGCATCAGCTCTACTTGCTTGGAAATATTCCCTACTAACATGACTAAGTAAACGATGTATTATTTTGCTTCTCAATCTGCCGTATCGTTATTATCTGCGTCTCGTGTAAATTGGCTTTATTCGTTATATATTAGTAGTAGGGAGCCGTGATATCCACGGCAGTTTTCCAGGGAGGTAACTCTTGGTCCCCTTTTTTCCAGGTTAAAGGTATAGGGGACGCCCCATCGCCTTTCACCTCTGGGGCGCCTGGGGCGCCAGGGGGCGCCACCAGCTCAAGGTCACGTGGAGGTCAAAAGTAGTTCCGGCAACCTGTAACCTTTGTATTCCTCCGCGGAGAGAAAGTAGTCACAAAATCTCCGGCATTCTCCGGCAATCTTCAGGGGCGAGAGGGGTCCCTAGTGTGCCGATTGGGTCGTATGAGGTATCAATGTGAAGTATTCTTGAAGGGGCATCTGATGGGGTGAGTGTGGGGTTGAAATATCGTCATTCTGCGCATGCGCGGTAGACCAAGTGTATGGAAATAGACGTTTTGGGATCTAGGGGAGCCCCTAGTGGTCCGATGGAGTCGTATGAGGTATCAATGTGAAGCATTCGTGACGGGGGCATCCGATGGGCTGGGGGTGGGGTTGGAATATCGTCATTCTGCGCATGCGCGGTAGACCAAGGGTATGGAAATAGACGTTTTGGGATCTAGGTGGGCCACTAGTGGGTCGATGGAGTCGTATGAGGTATCAATGTGAAGCATTTGTGAAGGGGCATCCGATGGGGTGGGTGTGGGGTTGAAATAGGGTCATTCTGCGCATGCGCAGTAAACCAAGGGTATGGAAATAGACGTTTTGGGATCGAGCGGAGTCCCTAATGGGTCGATGGAGTTGTATGAGGTATCAATGTGAAGCCTATGTGAGGGGGCATCCGCCTGGACTAGTGTTTCGGTCGTTGTCCACATTCTGCGCATGCGCAGACAGGGAATTGTGGGAAAAGGGTATGAAAATAGACGTTTTGGGATGTAGGTGAGCCCTAATGGTCCGATTGGATCCAGTGAGGTATCAATGTGAAGCCTATGAGAGGGGGCATCCGATTGGACTGGTGTCTCGGCCGTTGTCCACATTCTGCGCATGCACAGACAGGGAATTCTGGGAAAAGGGTATGGACATAGACGTGTTAGGGTTTAGGTGAGTCCCTAATGATCCTATGGTGTCGTATGAGGTATCAGTGTGAAGCTCTCGTGAGGGAGCATCGGCCTGGGCTAGTGTGTCGTTCGTTGTCAATAGTCTGCGCATGCGCAGTCTGGCCATAGTATAGAAATAGACGTGTTGTGGTTTAGGTGGGCCCCTAATGGGCCGATGGGATCGAGTGAGGTATCCGTGTAAAGCAGTCGTGAGGGAGCATCCGACGGGCTGGGTGTGACGTGAAACTGACGTCATTCTGCGCATGCGCAGTAGAGAAAGTGTATGGAAATAGACATTTTGGCGCCGACAGGGGTCACTATGGGTCCGATGGAGTCGTCTGAGGTCTTATGTTGAAGCTCAGGTGGAGTAGCATCTGACTGGACTTAGGGTTTATCCGTGTTCAGTGGTCTGCGCATGCTCCGTCTGGTCGTAGTATAGAAAGCAGGCATGTTGCAGGCGTGAGGGAGTGTGTGTGTTTGTGACCCACCACTAGGGGTCCCTGGGTGTGGTTTGGTGGTGGTGTGGCTTCTGCGCACAGACGTCACTTCCGGGTTTCACTAAAACTACCTTCGAACACAGAAGAGTTCCAATGTTCCCCTTAGACGTAGGACAAGGTCCGTCCTGTCCCGCCCCGCCCCGGCCGCAGCGCGCGCGGGCTATCCGGCCGCAGCGCGCGCCTTATCCGGCCGCACACCTGCGCGGGTGAATTTCGGATTATCCTAGGCCACCGATGGGCTACTTTCTCCACGGTGTTCGAAGCCAGTTTCTCCGAATCCTCACATGTCTGTTATAGCTTTCATGCATTATGCTCATATAGAAAACACACAAGACAGGGTTTTTTTGGGTGAGATCTTTTTTTATTCAGTGAACAACAACAACGTGAGAACAACCACGTGAAAACTGAAGCCCAGAACAGGGGTCTTGTACATTGAAATCGATAGAACTTAAGCCCAGAACAGGGGGCTTGAACATTGAAAGAACTTAAGCCCAGAACAGGGGATGCTTGTACATTGAAAGAACTTAAGCCCAGAGCGGGGCTTGTACATTGAAATGATCGGCGGCCCAGTCATATACGAGTACATCGCGGTCCTCGGCCTTGGGGTACTCGTCAAACATCTGTACGATGGTAGATAAGAGTCTTCCCCGGCATCGATGGTACAGGTAAAACAAGCAATATTGTCCGCACACGCTACTGACCAGGCTTTGCAACGTTTGACTGTTCCAACACCACGTCTCTGTGCCTTGATCCATGAAGTCTGTTAAATCGGGATGGAGGGGTGGCAGGCCGTACGGGTCAAAGTATTCGCCCTGCTGTTCTGTCAAGTACACGCCCACCCAATGTTCACCGGGCCGATCCATCGGGTCCGTGTTGAGAACGTAAGCAGCAGGATACATACCGTCTAATGGGAACACATCTCGGGCGAACACCCCTTGAAAGACCATACGTGTCCCTGGGTCATTCTCCAGCACGGTGGTTATCTGGTCTGTATCTATGTTACGTGGAGAAGTCACACAGGACGTAGCGCGCTTTGTCCACTTGAATGATGTTGTCAAACTCGGCGTAGCAGATCACATTGACGGTGCTCCGGAGGGCTCGTGCAAAGTGGATTTCCAACCGTAAATTGCCTTGCTTGGCGAGGGCCAGCTGATGGTCGTTCTCTAAGGTGGGGGTCAGATCGAAACAGAACAACGTGTATCCGTTCGCGTAGTCCTCCCGACTGATCATATTCCCTTCGTCCTGATTGATTTGACCGGTGGCTGTAAACAGGCTCTGATAGGCTCGAATGAAATTCGCGCGCCCAAAGTTCGGTGTTAAGGCCGTAGCTAGGACCTGTTGTCCATCCACATGCAGGGCCACAAAATTGATGCCGAAATGTTTAAAGTCAAACGGGTTCTCTGGGTAGGCTCCGCTGAAACTGGTATTTTCCACACAGCCCAGGATCAATCGCTTGGGTAGTTCCCCCAGGAACAAGTTTTGTTTGTTGGCGCTCATATTTCTAGCAGACACAGAGAACACTTTGGTTTGCACACGTCGGATAGGGTACTGGGCTGGTTTTGTTTCCAAGGCTTTGAGGTGTCCCAATTGAAGGGTTGGATTCGGTTTCACTTTTCGGACATACAGGACTGCGTCGTGGATGACAATCTTATAGTCAGCTGCATGCCTGTCTACGTTAGTGGCCATCAAGGCGAAGGTCGGAGGCGCCCGTATCAGTCGGATTTTGATGGGGATCTTGTTCAACAGGTACCGGTCTTGCATGAACATGTCTGCGTGCAGTCGACCCATGAGATCCACCGAGACGCCGTTCGCGGTCAAAGCCTTCCTTTTGTTATATCCCACATTGTCGTTCTCTACGCCCATGTGCTGGGCTGTGTCCTGGTAGAATAAAGCGGCTGTCAGTTGAGATTTTTTAGCCTCTCGCCCATGCGACAAGAGCGTCTCGATGTAGGCTCGTTAGGGGTACGTGTTGGTCGAGTCACTGATGAGTTTGTCGCTGAGAAATATATCCAGCCAGAGATTCGTCGGGCCCACCGTTGCTTGGTCGACGATTCTGGAGCCATCTCCATTGACGATCTTGGCTTTCACATACAAGTATGTATGGGCTAAATCCACATAGGCCGTATCCGCATTACTGATGGTGAACTCGATGGGCCCTGTTGCGTTGATGCTGGACAGCGGGAGATGCTCCACCCATAATCCTTGTTCGGCACTGGTCTGTGTGGGCGGCACGGTCCACAAATCAAATTCACTGTTGGTGGAGGGGCAGGACTCTGCGTGGATCAAGGACATGTTTTAAGAAAAGATATCCTGGGTCTTCGATGTGCGTCGTCGCTGGGTCGGTCGTCGACTGGTGCGTGGTCTCGGTGGTGCAGGTCTTTTATTCCCTACGGTGCGTTGTGCTTTGGCCACCAAGACGCCTCCTGCTTCTTTGGCCCGCCGTTTCAAGGCTTCTTTGGGTGCCGTACCCCCCAAGACATCACCGGCGACTTGCAGTCCACTGCGTACCGCTTGTTTGCCGATTGCTTTCACCCCACGCGTCACCAAGGGCAGGAACGTTTTGACGATGCTCCCGAGTATGTTCCCCAGTCCATGTCCTCGTTGCATGCGTGCACCACTAAAGACCGGAAGGTCACCGCCGGCCTGTTGGGCATAATAGTCCATATAGCTGCGTGCATCGCACTCGTAAGGCACCTTCATTATACAAAGTGGGGAGCACGTGCTTGTCGAAAATGAAGTGTCAGCACCACTTTCCCGCTTTCGAATGCCACCGGTCGTCCCGTGTCATCTCTTATATCCACCGTGATCGTGTTGATGTCGGTTTGTCGTACGGGTAGGTAGAGCATGTGGGTGAAACTGTGGGTGATTTGATCTCCATACGTCTTTTTAATGGGGACCACCCGTAACAGAGGTGTGTTGATATCGCCCACGATGTGGTTGTCCACCACGTCCGAGTAGACGTAGAGTCCGTACATACCCGACTTCATATCCATCGGGATCTCGCCTTGGTGGGCGGTGAGACCAGCGAACGTCTGTAGATCGAAACCCAGCATTTGCTGTAGGATAGGACTCAGTACGACACTCGCGTTGGGGGAGACGATAAGCTGTGCCTTGTCGTTGTGTGCGTTGTAATCGAAGTCCACATGGTTCTTGAAAGGAAAGGATTTGATGGGTTTTGAAGTATTCGTGACCTCCCGTAGAGCCTTATAATGCAACAGTCTTGACAGCCCACCCATGAACTCCTTGGTAGTATCGTATTGGCCTTCGGGGAGGGTGAGCCTGGTGTCTTTTCCTTCGTATGTCACCTCGTACCACACTTCATTGGCTCGCACGTTGTACCACGAGTAAGGGTATTGGATATCCACGAGGCCACATTCCCAGCGCCCAGGTAAATGCAACGGTTGCGGTAACTGGGTCACGTACTTGGCCAAGGTGTTGTCAGGAAACACATCCAGCGAACTGTTACTGGGTAGGGTGAGGTAAAACATGGCGACTGAGCTGTCCTGCTGCGCTGTTGGTTTTAATAGGTGTTCCAGGCCTTGGGCGGTTGTGTCCGGCGTCGTGTTCTTCGCGTTGACTTGCTACGTGTCACGGCTCTGGAGATGTGGGGTGTCCTGATCAAGGATGGTTTTTTAAAGGTCTGAAAAGAAGGTGCCCGTTGTGGTGGTGGTGGTTTGGGAGGTGACTCCGGTTCCCATTCGGATTCCCAAGAAGGTAGTGGGCCAGTCGGCGATTGCTGGCTTCGCTGCATAAAGGCCCAGCGGTGGGGGTTCCCCACCAATTCCTGTGGTACATGCATGTCTTTCAAGCCTTGAGCGAAGACCTCCCATCCTCGAGGATCCGTGTGCGACCTGCGTTTACGCATCAGGTCATTTACTAAATCCGTCATGTGGGTCCCGGGGACCACCTGATTCTGTACCAGTAGTTCGCCTTTATCATTCCAAGTCATGTTAGGATTCTGTTTCATCCGTTGTAATACCAGGCCAGCTTGTTTCTTGAACGATGCAGGTACACTCTTCAGCACTTCGTCTTCCACCCACTGTGGGGCTGTGGGTGGTACCCCTGGTAATGGCGGCTGTTGGAGCGGTGCTCAGGTCGGCGGTGTGTCACGTGGTGGTGGTGGTGGTGGTGGGGTAGAGAGGGTTTTGTATTGGTCCATGAACGTCATGTACCGTTGAAGCGTCTCATTGTACCGTTGTACTTTCTCACTGTCGCTTAACCCCGGTCTGATCTGTTGCATCTCTCCATCGAGGGTGGTTATGGTCTTCACCGGAGGTGGGAAGAGTAGGGCGATTGGAGGTTTTGAAGGAACCGTGGTTCGACGAGGACCATTTTTTTCGTGTGGTTCATTGTCGGCCGAAGAGTCCACCCAATACTGGACCCAACACGGAAGCGGCCAACGGTGCTAAGATGGCCCCGAGAAAGCCGCCTTTCTGTAACACCTTTTCTTTTGTGTTTGTGGGACCCGCTTATGGACTAGGGTTCGGAGACCTGTCTTATGCTTGGCCAACTTGGTCTTCTGAGCCGGAGTCAGTGGTACGTTGCCTTTTAACAGGTTGTACCCGATCTCGCACAGACAGCTTACAAGGTCAGGGTCCGCACCGCGTACAATGTTTCGAACCAACTCGGGTGGGGCCGTCTTCAATACACGGAGCGTCGGGGCGTGCTTCCGTACTCGCGCAGACATCATGTACAACTAATGCCAGAACCCACAACTCTGTCCTTTTTATCTACCTCAGAGAACAGAGACAAAGTCAACCATGCTGTGGTATTCATTCTTTTTATTATCTCCATCATCAAACACACACACTCCAGTTGGGGGAGCCACTGTGGGTGTGTTTACATTATTTTTGCATGTACACGTGGTGGGCCACTCCGGTAAAGATGCTGGTCCGTAGTCGCAGGTGATCGGGGGTGGCTTGCTTGAGATCGAAGAGCATATACCCGTGCTGAGGGGTTGTCGCATCTTTGAAGGCTTCCAACGCAAATGGTGTGCGGCCGGGATACATCTGTCTCGCCAGGTGCAGCAGTTGAGTGGTATCTCTCGGGTTTTTGAAGACCACCAGGTAGTGGGCATTTAAGCTGATGTTCCGATGTTCTTTGTTTTTACTGAACAGATTCTGCACAATGTAGATGATGCTGAGCCGTCGATGGTGGCTGCCTTTGGTAAAGAGTTGGGTGACCCGCGCATCCGTCTTCGCCATGAGATCATCCAGAACCACCAAGGTGTCGGGTTCCAAATCGGCCAGGTTGGGTAGGCCTTCCACGAACGTGATGTGGGGCATTGCTGCATACGCTGCCTGCCATTCTCCGTAACACCACACGACTCGGGCAATGGGTGGGGTGATCATGCTGTCGGCGTGTTGAAGGAGCTTCCGGGCGAAGTGCGTTTTGCCGGAACCCGTCGGTCCTGCGATGACGCAAGTGAAGGGATGCTGCCACCGAGGGTCCATGGTTCGAGCTGTATGCGCTGTCGTGGTAACCCGCTCTTGTAAATTTGGTACGAGTGAACTGGAGTGGTGGTGGTGGGTACAACGTCGGTCGTCGTTGCCTGCTCACTGCGAGTGATGATGGTGGTGGGTACAACGTCGGTCGTCGTTGTCTGTTCACTGTGAGGGATGAAATCCGGTGGGTTTTCAGACGTAGTGGGTGTACTTGGTGTAGGTGTGGAGCTTGGTGTGGGGCTCGATGGGGCTTGTACACGGGGTGTAGTGGTGACTGGGCTCGATACGGGGTTGACTGGTGCTATCTGTAGACCGGTTTCACTGGTGGCTGGTGTTCTCAGTTGGTTAAGTAGCGTGCTGACATAGGCTACGTCGTAAAACACACCTCCGTTCAACACACTCAGCAGGGTTAGCACTATCACCACAAAGCCCACTTGCGCTTTGCGCGTTTTGGGAGACGCTGTGTAAAGAGGCAGCTGCTGTTTGTCCATAGCACTGTGGTCGGACGTGGAATGAAGGATGACGGCAGTGGTGTCTGGCTTTATAGTCGTTTCACCTGGTTGGCAGCGACCCAGGAATTGAAGGAACTGGGCCAGCCTTGCCATTTGACGAAATGAAACAGTTTACCACGCCGACGTTCCGTTTTCAAAATCTGCTCCACCGTGTAGTAATCTTGCTGTGTTTTTACGACAGGCTGTAATTCCATCTCGTATAACGTCCCTAGCAACGGTTCCCCTTGAAGATCTTCCAGTTCATAGACTCGCTGCTGTTGGGGTAGGCGCCGTTTAATCAGGAAGTGCTCATCGCTCCAGTTGGGCAAGTAACTTTTCTCAAATTGACCTTTGACTTTACTGATCCGTACAGGGTCCCCGACCTTGTACACCTCCTTCGTCATTCGCTGCGATTGTCTGGGGTACAAGATACGCCGGACTTGGGCTTCATTGCGTTGGGTCATGGTAATGGGGGCTCTCTCTATACTCCGGTGATAGGCTCGATTGTAACCACTCACAAGTTTCGGGAGAACATCGATGTACCGCCTTGTATTCTTATAGGTGAAATATTTATACATACGGCCTTTGAATCTCCTGTTGAACCTTTCCACCACGGAAGCCTTGGTCTCGTTGTACGTATGGAAGAAAAACACCTTCTGGGCTTTCAGAAACTATTGGAACGATCTGTTGAGGAATTCCGTGCCTTCGTCGGTTTGCAAATACAAAGGTTTGCGCCCGGTCTTGAATATGTCTTTGAACGCCGCTATGAGATTCGCCCCCGTTTTCGTCCGGATGGGTACCACCCACGCATACTTCGATAGGATATCGATGCACGTCAAGATATACCGATTCCCATCGTTGTGTTTGGCAAAGGCGCTCATATCGACCAAATCCGCTTGCCATTGGGCATCTAGTCCTCCCACGATGACCCGATTCCGTAGAAAATGGCGACTGACAGATCGATGTAAGGTATAGGTGTCTTGTTTTCTTAACCAATCTCGGACTTGGGCACGTTGTATCCCCTGGGGTTTGGCCGGTCGATAGAGAGCCGACAATCCACTATATGCCGCCGGACTGTCGGGGTTGTAGTATAAGTTATCCAACACCTTCTCCCAGCGCTTCATGGTGACAAATGATGATGGACCCTGGCTCTATCGTTTATTTATAACGGGTATATCTTGGGCCGGAGTTTCTTTCTGATTTTCTTTGTTGGCTTCCACAGTGTCCATGGTAAATGACCAGTCCAACTCGTCTGATGACCGATCTTCCTCCGTAAGCACTTGATCCACATCTACCATGGCATCTTCCAATGCAGACCATAGATCAGGGTGAAGGGTAAAATGCACTGTACCCCCATCTAGCCGAGCCAATTGAGCAAAGAAGGGGCCGCGTCGGATGTACACATCGTGACACAAGTGAATGAGGTCGCCGTCCAGTTCACCAGACAATACGCGTTTGAATTTGGTCCAGCCCTCTCGGAACAGACGAATGTGAGCCGGGCACGGTTGTGTAAGGTCCGCATCACAGATGTCCCCCACCTCCTCCATGATATCGACCTTATCCTCAAAAACGTGCAGGAAGACCTCGGGGGTCAAGCTGAGATACGCCCATATTATATGCTCCGTCATGGTCAGTATGTGAATGGTACAAGATTTGACTGTCTCTCGTATTTATAGGGAGAAACCCGTGAGATCAAAGGATCGGGTGGCAATATCACTGGGCTGACTGAGTCTAGCCGGATAATCAATGGCATCATCGTCTGCCTCCGCTTCATTGCTAGGTTTGGTAATTTGTTCATTGTGTTCTGCCGCCGCTTCACTCAGGGCACGAGCCCACTCCAACTGAACAGCTGACCGCTCGTCCGGTGTAAACAGCTGGTCCACAATAGGCACCACTTTCTCGAAGGCTGTCCACAGATCGGGGGCTAGGGTCAAGCCTCGCCTACGGTCTTGGTAACGGCACAGGCGTGGAAAGAAGCGTCCACGGTATACGTAGATGGCATTGTCTATGTGGATGAGGTGTCCGTCGAGCTCACCGCTCAACACCCGTTTAACCCTACCTGGGCTGGGGGGGCATTATGGCCCCCCTACCAAACTTTCTGCACTATCTCCGGAACGGCAAAAAATAGAGAGCTGAAACTCCGTCACTTTATCGTTTGTCTTTTTGGGGTCATTTTGAGCCTATTTTCATAACCCCCCGAGCAGAGGATCATGGGCAAATTCAAGATGGCGGCCACGTTGTGTACCAGAAAAGGGATGTTTTTGTCATATTTCTTCAAAATTTCTGCTTTTCCGCAATGAAAAGTGGGCAAGAACTATTTTATTTCATATCACATTAATATTTGCTAATTTTTCATGCAGTTTTTGTGGAGAAATTGCCAAAATAAAAAATTCGGAAAATCTGACCGAAAAATCGACCAAAAAATGCCGTTTTTCAAAATGGCGTCACTGTGACGTCATCAAAGCGGCCATCTTGGATTTTTTACATTTTCTGGTAGAGCTTGACCCAAGGGTACAGTGTAATAAGTTTCAGATCCCTAGCTGAAGGGGTAAGGAAAATAATTAGGGGGGCCATTTCGGCCCCCCCCACCCCAGCCCTGGACTGGTCCCAAAAAGCCCAGCCCAGATAGGGTTAAATTTGATCCAGCCGTCACGATGTAGCATAACCGTATTCGATACGGTCTCAGCGCGCGACCAGCAAACATCTCCACGGTCTTCCACGAGGGTGACTTTATCTTCATAGACGTGTAACCCCACCCGGGGTGTAAGGGGAAGGATGGCTCGTAGCACTGGTGACATGCTTGATCCAATGTCGAACGGTGAATGACACACACTCTGATTGTCTTTCGTATTTATGGTGAGGTCACACTGTCAATGCCACAGCGCCAGGGTCAATAGGGCACAGACTATTGTGAGGCCAACCAGCCGTCGCTGGTTCCGGCGTGAGCGCTCGTGGTCCATAGCCCGAGCATCAAGGATGGCTGTCATAGTCCAGTAGTGGTGAGTGATGGCACACCTCTCCATCGAGTGCACTCTGTCGAGGACCGCTTCTGTGAACTCGTTCAGGATCTGGCGTCGCCCCTCGTTGTCGTCGCCATCTGCAAACATGGACCGGACCACTGCTCGGTAACCCGTGAGTGAATTAACCACGGTGGCATGCTGTAAAATGCGAGACGCATAGGGCTGGATCTCCGTCATGGCTCTGCAACCGTAGAAATGAAGGTGTGGGATCCAGAGGGACGTGTTTTATAGACCATGTCACACATCCGCGTCTAGATGTAGCTCTACGGGTGTAGTCCGTGATACGTACTATTCTGATCGGTTATGTGGCTCCTATAGAGATAGTACCTTATCGACAATGGGGACTACTTGTTCCAAAGCCGTCAATAGATCGGGGTCCAGGGTAAAACCACCGTCGTTCAGACAGAGGAGTCGAGCGAAAAAGGGGCCGCAGAAAATGTAGACGTCGTCACACAGGTGAATGCTATCACCGTGCAGGTCACCCAACAACACCCGTTTCAATGTAGTCCATCCTTCCGGTGACAAAGGGACGTGCGCTTTGGGTTCAGGCGTACACCAACACCTAAGCCCGCTATCGATGAGGTCCACTCGTTTGGGGTACAACAATAAGGTGCAGCCAGGTGTAAGCCTCCGGGTAGCCACAGTCCCTTCTTTCACCTCGGGGTGTAGTAAGTCATCCACCTCGGGAAGTACATCTTTCAGTGCCATCCATAAGGGTGGACAGAGTGTGATATAGGTACCTCCACTCTGTTCCAACCGGGGAAAAAGGGAATCCTCTCCAGCAGTGCGTATGTGCACACACGACTTCCACGTGCACGAAATCCCTTTCGGGCTCTTTTCCCTGTAACAATCGTGTCAATAGAGTCCAGCCTGATAGCATAACAAAATCTTCACCTTCTGCGGTGCGTCTTGGACCAGCTCCAGGTGATCGTCATTGACGATGAGGTAGACGTCGGACGTCAGTTGGAATAACGCAAGCTCTGTTCCGCTCGCTGCCATGGTGGAGAATGAAAAGCGAACGGTGAGAGAGGTGGCTTTATAGCGTACCTGTTGGGTAGGGTTTTATACACCGTGTGAGTCATGGGCACTTGTTATACTCGCTTGCGCCATAAGGTCAATGAGGTTAGAAATGCGCTTTTTTCTACTACGCCCTGTGACGGCCCTTCGTGAAAGTCTATGATTGTTCGGTAGTATAATGTTATTTTGTATAGGATTTCATTTAACATGAGATTTCACTAGTCAAAGCTTAAGCACAAAATGAGGATAAATCGGCCCATGAATGCAGCAATGCCCTAAATATTCCCACTTTTATACACCTACATAGAAGTACCCGGATGTAGGCACGGGCGTAGGCGAAAGCATCCTAGTACCCGGATGTAGGCGCAGCCGTGAGCCAAATTCTAGTACCCGTCCATTGGTTATTTTATCGATCGCTCATTGGCTCTTTTTCTCGACCGCTGATTGGTCCAAATGGAACTCCCCATCGTTCCCAGGTTAATTTACAATCCCCTTTTTTGGGTTCAAGCTCTGTATATCGATGCCGCAACATTGTTGCCGAACCTTGCCGAAAGGGAGATCTTTTGACTTGGATGTGACCTTTGACCTTTTGACGCGACATTCATCCGCGCACTTCCGGTGATGCCGCGTACTTTCGGTTAACCCGCGCGCGCGCTGCGGCCGGGGCGGGGCGGGGCCGAGCCGGGCCGGGGAAAACCCCGGAGGTTGAACATCCGGACCCTACGTCTAAGGGGAACATTGCAACTCTTCTGGGTTCGAAGGTAGTTCTAGTGAAACCCGGAAGTGACGTCTGTGCGCAGAACCCACACCACCACCCAACCACACCCAGGAACCCCTAGTGGTGGGTCACAAACACACACACTCCCTCACGCCTGCAACATGCCTGCTTTCTATACTACGACCAGACTGCGCATGCGCAGACCCTTGAACATGGGAGAATCCTGAGTCCAGTCGGATGCTGCTTCACGAGAGCTTGAACATAAGACCTCAGCCGACTCCATCGGACCCATAGTGACCCCTGTCGGCGCCAAAATGTCTATTTCCATACACTTTCTCTACTGCGCATGCGCAGAATGACGTCAGTTCCACGTCACACCCAGTCCGTCGGATGCTCCCTCACGACTGCTTTACATGGATACCTCACTCGATACCATCGGCCCATTAGGGGCCCACCTAAACCTCAACACGTCTATTTCTATACTACGGCCAGACTGCGCATGCGCAGACTATTGACAACGAACGACACACTAGCCCAGGCGGATGCTCCCTCACGAGAGCTTCACACTGATACCTCATACGACACCATAGGATCATTAGATACTCACCTAAACCCTAACACGTCTATGTCCACACCCTTTCCGCAGAATTCCCTGTCTGCGCATGCGCAGAATGTGGACAATGGCCGAGACACCAGTCTATTCGGATGCCCCCTCACATAGGCTTCACATTGATGCCTCACTCGATCCAATCGGACCATTAGGGGCTCACCTACATCCGAAAACGTCTATTTTCATACCCTTTTCCCACAATTCCCTGTCTGTGCATGCGCAGAATGTGGACAACGACCGAAACACTAGTCCAGGCGGATGCCCCCTCACCCTCACATAGGCTTCACATTGATACCTCATACAACTCCATCGACCCATTAGGGACCCCGCTCGATCCCAAAACGTCTATTTCCATACCCTTGGTCTACTGCGCATGCACAGAATGACCCTATTTCAACCCCACACCCACCCCATCGGATGCCCCTTCACAAATGCTTCACATTGCTACCTCATACGACTCCATCGACCCACTAGTGGCCCACCTAGATCCCAAAACGTCTATTTCCATACCCTTGGTCTACCGCGCATGCGCAGAATGACGATATTTCAACCCCACACCCACCCCATCAGATGCCCCCTCACATAGGCTTCACATTGACACTTCACTCGACTCCATCAGACCACTAGGGGCTCCCCTAGATCCCAAAACGTCTATTTCCATACCCTTGGTCTACCGCGCATGCGCAGAATGACGATATTTCAACCCCACACTCACCCCATCAGATGCCCCTTCAAGAATGCTTCACATTGATACCTCATACGACCCAATCGGCACACTAGGGACCCCTCTCGCCCCTGAAGATTGCCGGAGAATGCCGGAGAATTTGGGACTACTTTCTGTCCGCGGAGGAATACAAAGGTTACAGGTTGCCGGAACTACTTTTGACCTCCACGTGACCTTGAGCTGGTGGCGCCCCCTGGCTCCCCAGGCGCCCCAGAGGTGAAAGGCGATGGGGCGTCCCCTATACCTTTAACCTGGGAAAAAGGGGACCAAGAGTTACCTCCCTGGAAATCTGGCGTGGATATCACGGCTCCCTACTACTTATATTCTTTATGGATTCGAATTGTATCAACTGTGATATTTGCAAATGATTGTTAGTGAATATATTCATATCCCTCTCGTGCAAGATAGCAAAATGCGTCCTCGTCTACACATAAACTATATCTGGAGCCCGGAAACCCTTCGGAGTTCTCCGAAGTTTATCGGAGCTCGAAACATGGAGGACTTTGACAAGTGACCGACTGTATATAGCATGGATACAGTATATCAACAAAATTAATGAAGCAGTCGCATGCTCTTCTTGAACCTGTCCTTGTCGAGATTTTTCAGACCACCATTGCTCACCATTCCGTTTCGTTCGATTTTGTTCACCATGCATTGCACGCCACTTGTCATTTGGAACTCATAATATATTATACAATTATGTGATTCCAATGAGGTGAATACGATGTGTTATGGACCAGAGAAAGCCAATATTCACCGAGGCCGAAGGCCGAGGTGAATATTGGTTTTCTCTGGTCCATAACACATCGTATTTACCGAATTGGAATCACATACTTGTTTTATCATATGAAACAATCGAAATACGTTTGAATTTGCATTGGCTGGATGAAATATATATGGGGAAAGACGATTATTCTGAACTTTTTCATTAGATATATCTCACCATCACGCATGTTGGAACGGGACGTCAGCCGCACAACGAGTGTTCGAAATGACGTCAATAGCGCGACCGGCTTCGGCAGTGACGTCAACAAAAGTTATATTCACCGGTCGGTGAATATAACATTCTGGCAGGTGAATATAGCTTTTTGTGAGATATCACATGACCGCCAATGGACCAATCACACGGGATATTCGCCACCAGTCATATAATAATTTGAATTATTATTCTGTTACCTCTAATATAACAGACTGATGTTCATAGCATAACACGGTTACAGTATAGCACGTTTTAAGGATCCGTTTTTTATTCCCTTGACCGCTCCGTTCTCAACAATCACATGATCCAAAATTAATACGATGATTTGTTTTTAATGAAAGTTCCATTTACTTTGAAACAATTTGCGAAAGCAGCACCAAGCCAATATGCGACAGTATTGCCCGCTTACTCACTTCAGTATTTCTCCCGGCTAAACGCCAATGTGTCAGTTACAATGAGAAACACATTATGCACGTTTAATCAGAAAAGCCAAGTGTTACGCAATGTATCTTGTCAAAACGTTGTCACCAATATTTTATTACGACGCATCTTAAAGAAAAAATTAAGCAATTAAGAGGAAAACTCGCAGCAGGTCAACATCTATCTCATAAAACAATTTAACTGATGCGGATGTGATACGCTCGATGTGTAGTAATAATTTGTTTCAAACCCGCCAAGAGCCTACGGCTGCTTGGCGGCGCCAGCCTGTTCTAATATACGATGTACAGGATGTTGATGGAATGTATGCAATGAATTCTCATTGTTTGTGGCAAATGTTTTGCCTGGTTGAGTCTAGATGACATTAAGCTGACAATAAATACCCGTCGAACAAGCTCGCTTAGAAGGTATTTGCCTGTACCAACCTCTGTTTCCGTGTTGTTCTGTTTTCTAGTTTATCAAGGAAATACAAATTTCTCGAATAGTTTGAGAGCTAGGCAGTTTTCTGCCAGATTCACGCACTGTGTAATTACATATTCCTATTTATTTCATTTTTCTGGTATTTTTTGTGTTTGTGTGTGTATGTGTTTGTCTACTTCTGCCTCTCATACGAACCCAGATTCTGAAATAAAATCATTATTATTATAGAAATTCCTCGCTAAAGGTTTTCCCGTGTACGAGATTATAGTAGTTACTTCTCGTGCTGGTTGCGTTGGAAAACAATATTACCTAGGAGAAACCTTGGGTTTGAGTCTTAAGTTCGAGAAGTGCGAGATGTCTTTGATGAGCTGATAAGGCTTATGGAAGACTCAAAACAGACACAGCTGAAGCAAATCAGCTAGAAGTGTGTAACATTAATTTAGAATAGTTAGAGAGACCTGGTATCCATCAAACCGCCCACACCACAGTCTCTGCACACATACGGCGAGATACGGCGCCGACACCCGGGGGTAGGGTGAGACCAATTATTCCAGCAGCGCTCCTCGATATTTGTTTTAATACTGCGCGAACACGACTCGTGAAATTTTGCTGAGCAATTACGTCGCATCATGTGTAATAAGCAGCGATGCAGTGGTCGATGCATTCCAGATAGTCTAATCAGGTTAGGGCGATCCCGCTCTCTAAAATGGAGGTAAAACAGGTTTTGATTCCTTATTAACCAATGCATCAAAATTTCAGGCGCATTGATTTATCTGTTGTTCCATGTCATAAAATTAATTTGCTATGTGAAGAACCAGCCAATGTTGTTTAAACAGCGTGAAGGATGTTTGGCTTATTATTATGCAAATTATTTGGCCTTTGGATGTTTGGCCTATTAATATGCAAATTTGCTGAATTCATTATGTGAACTGATTTATTGATCGAAAACAACCCTTTTTACCTCCATTTTAGAGAGCGAGATTCCCCTAACCTGCTAATGTAAGGTTGTAGACTTGTAGTTGTTCCTTTGTAGGCGTTCATAATTCGGCGTATATAACACAAGGCTACTTTATGGGTAAAACTTGCTGTGGGGCTGACGTTCCGTCGGAGAGACTTCCAAATTTTTCAAAGCTAATGAACTACAGGATATAGATGAGAGTATTTATTCAAATGAATAACAAGCACAACAGGTCAGAAAAGATCATAGCAAAATAGGTGCTTCATGAGCGAGTCATGTCAGATATATTAAAGGATGATCTAAACAGCGGGTAGGTCTATTGTAATGTACTAATCCTCTGAACCGGGTATAGACAATGAGTGATTGCAAATTAAATATGAAGTAGCTGCATAGATAAAGGTGATGAAATGTTAACCCTAAGATGTGCGACTTCTTGTTGATTTATTTCTGGTAAAATATAAATGGCACTGAATTATTTGAAAGGCAAATTGACAGTCCTAATTCCTGCGTTCTATAAAAGTATAGGATTTCGTGTTCTTAATTCTTTGTTTCGTAGACATATATGGCCATCATGATATGACTTGGCAACCTGAATGTGTGATTGGCTGATTATGTATATCTTCTGTATATTTGTCAAAACGTGTGATGGTTTTCATTAATTTAGTTTATTTTGATAAAAAAAACACACATAATTATAAGTAAACATAGAAAATGAAAATTAATACTTTTACACATCCCTTTGCCCCACAAGCGCCACTGAAAACCACCGCCCCAGAATCAGTGCAGACATTTAGATGTTATCGGCCGGGTAGTTGACCAGAGATCGGTGTGAAAGGAAAGAATATCCCGGGAAACAATATCCTTTTTCATACGTTTATCTTAACAGAAATATGTCTTACCCGAATTGCAATCAGGACAAGAATGTCCTAGCTAGGTTATTTGATAGTAAACGGTTAGATATTATTTCTATCCGATATTCTTTCCTTTGTAGTATATAAACGGCATCTTGACACCTATTCACCTAAAAAATTTGCATATGACGCCTGCGACGTCACTTCCGCTTGGCTCTGCGTATGCGCACAAAAGTGACGGAAGTGACGTCATAGAGGTCATATGCAAATTTGTATGTCAATAGATGTCAAGACGCCGTTTAACTTGAAACAAATCACGAAACCTGGCTATTAATACGTGTGACGTCACAAAGGTCATATGCAAAGTTTTACGGTCAATGCGAACGAATTGGCTCTTTAAAAGGGTCAAGTAGGGTAATTGACCTTCGAGATCTCGGGTATAGCTTCTAGGTTATAGCTGTACAGCGAGAGAAAGGAAACCCCCTGGCCCCAGATGGAATGAAACCCGTACTGTGCGCTCCAGAAGCAGGCACGCGCGTTATCCACCGACCCACGAGTCCGACCATATTAGACAAGGTTGAACATACCTTAATATATCTACAAGAGAGCAGACGGCTATGGTGTTGGCTCAATCGGGAACCCACGCTGGTTCATGATGTGCGAAAGTTACTTGCCGACGGGCGGTGATTCTCTCCGGGTACTCCGGGTACTCCGGCCTCCACCAATCAAACTGGCTGTCATCATATGAGTGAAACAAACTTGAGTGTAACATTAAACCAAATACCCCCCCACCCCCCACCCTCCAATCGGGAACCCACGCATACGAGCGTAGGGTACAAGATCTATGGCGTTACGTTTCGTAACTTGTGTCTAATTCCGCTTAACCCGGGGCTAGGGGCCGTATGAATCCTTATACTTCAGGATCCTCATGATGTTCATATGAACAATCACAATCAAAGCGTGACTAGACAAAAGGCATGGAAATGGACATTTTGGGGTCGCGGGGACCAGTATTGGTCCAAATGGATCGTGGGAGGTGCCAATCTATAACACTCGTGGAGCAGTATCGGAATGGACGTGTATGGCGTGGAACTAACGTAATTTCTCGCATGCGCAGTCGAGAAGGGGCATGGGAAAGACTTTTTTGGAGTCGAGATGGATCATTATTAGTCCGATTGAGTCGTGGGAGGTGTCCATGTGTAGCACTCATAGGGGAGCATCCGACTTTATGGTTGTGGTGTGAACATACAGTCCATCTGCGCATGCGCAGTGGAAAAGAAACATGGGTGTAGTGATGGTTTATCCTTGCTTCTAATGAGAATGGGCAGGGGTCCAGTCACTTCCGGTCACGTGACCGAAACCGGAAGTGGCGTTAGAAAAGTATATGCGAATTTCCATGGTCAATGTATTTAAATTTAATGGATCAAGAGGCGTCTACGTGCCCCTTCGGAACCTGGCGTTGACGTTCAGCAATAGTTATCTTCCCCTGAATGCAGCATGAACTGATTAAAAACGGTATACAAAAGAACAAAATCACATTGTTGTAGAAAAAAAAACAGGTTTTATTTTCATTACAGAGAACACGACATATATACAACAGTTATTTCTCCTTTTTTTATAACATCAACGACAGCAGTCCAGTGGAATATCTGCGATGTAAGTTCACCTTTACTTCAGCATTTTTAGAGTACCCATCACTCCAAATGTTCAGATACGTCGTGGTCACATCATCTGTGAGAACTTTGCGCTTGGGGTTGAAGAAGGTGAAGGCGTCCCGCTGCTGGGTACAAGAGCGCATATGGGTCTGGTCGACACGAAAGCCCTTGCTGGTTCCACTGGCACTGGTCCAGGTTTGTAGTACATCAAGGTACAGGGCTCCGAGCCTGGCGTTTAGGCCCAGCAAGAGTTATCTGGCCCTGAATGCGACTTTATATGTTCTTCATTTACTCCAAGGTTAATCTCCCGGAATGCTCGTCATCAAGCATGGTATTCGACAATATCGCCAGCGACATGTTTAGCATAAATGGAAACCCTCCTTTTATCCACATGTCCTATACTGAGAACCAGGGGGGGGGGGGGGGGACTAGAGGGGCTGCGCATTGTGCTTAACAAGAAGGTTTCTTTCGCAAATAATGGCTGTCTTAAATAGGGCCGTTTTTAGAGTGTTTTCTCACTGCGTAGGGAGAATCCGTTGGAGGTATGGACTGACGTACTGCACGGTTGATTTCGTGTAGTACCAGTGTGAAAGAAACGGTGGTCCCTCAGATATGAGTGTCCGCTTGCTATGATTTAACCTAGCCCGGACACTGATATCTGAAAAAGGTCACTTGGATATCAGAGCCCGCCATAGGTAAAGTATAGAAGCCCGGACACTGGTCTCTGGGGACCACCGTTTCTTTCACACCGGCACTCAGGAGGGTGGTGCTTTGTTCTCTCCCCCTCACTCTTTCTTGGTGATACATGCTCATCATTCGCGTTGTCCCATCTCGGCTTTCCAGGTCGGCGGCGCCCGTATCAGTCGGATTTTGATGAGGATCTTGTTCAAGAGGTACCGATCTTACATGAAGAGATCTGCGTGCGCTCGATCGATGAGATCAACCGAGTTGCCATTCGCAGTAAAACCCTTCCTTTTGTTCCATCCCGTATTGTCGTTCTCCGTGCCCCTGTGATCGGTTGTGTCCCGGTAGAATAAAGGGGCTGTCAATTTACATTGTTTAGCCTCTCGTCCATACGACAACATCGTTTCGATGTAGGCTCGATAGGGATACGTGCTGGTGGAGTCAATGGTGAGATTGTCGATGAGAAAAATATCCACCTGTTGAAACGTAGAGTGCAACCAGAGATTCGTCGGCCGTGCAACGGTGGGGTCGACGAATCTCTGGTTGCACTCTATGTTCTGGAACCATCCCCCTTGACGATCTTGGCTTCCACGTACAAGTGCGTATGTGCTAAATTCACATAGGCCTTATCCGCATTCCTGATGATGAACTCGATGGGATCTGTTTCGCTGATGCTGGAGACAGGGAGATGCTCCACCCATAATTCTTGTTCGGCACTGGTCTGTGTGGGCGGGACGGTCCCCAAATCAAATTCACTGTTGGTGGAGAGGCAGGATTAAGGACATGTTTACGCAAAGATATCCCGGGTCTTCGATGTGTGTCCTCGGTGGGTCGGTCGTCGACTGGTGTGCAGTCTCGGCGGTGCAGATCTTTTATTCCCAATGGTTCGTTGTGCTTTGGCGACCAAGACATCTTCTGATGCTTTGGCTCGGCGTTTCAATGCTTCTCGGACGGGGACACCGCTGAACGCATGTCCCAGGGCTTGCACCCCACTTTGGACCGCTTGTTTGCCGATCCCTTTTACCTCATCGGTCACCAAGGTCAGGAACGTTTTGAAGACGCTCCCGGGCGCGTTCCCCAGCTCATGTCCTCGTTGGATGCGTGTACCTGCAAGACAGGAAAGCCGCCACCGGCCTGTTGGGTACAATAGTCCATATAGCCGTGTGCATCGCACTCGTAAGGTAACTTCATTATACAAAGTGGGAGAACGTGCTTGTCGAAATTGAAGTGTGACCATCACTTTCCAAGTCTCGAATGCCAGAGGTTGTCCAGTGTCATCCCTTATATCGATTGTGATGGTACTGATGTCAATTTGTCGCACCGGTAGATAGAGTACGTAGTTAAAGCTCTGTGTGACCTTATCTCCATAGTCCCCTTACATTGGGCAGACGCGGAGCAGCGACGCATCGGTATCACCGACAATGTGACCATCCTTGTTTCAGGGGTTTTGTATTGGTCCATGAACGTGATGTACCGTTGAAGCGTCTGATTGTAATGTTGTACTTTCTCACTGTCGTTTAACCCCGGTCGCTGTAGAATCTGCTGCATCTCCTGATCGCGTGTGTTGATCGCCTTCACCATAGGTTGGATCGGATACGACGATTGAAGGCTTTGAAGCAGGCGTGGTTCGATGAGGACCATCTTTTTCGTGTCGTTAATTTTCGACCAAAGATTCCACCCAATATTGCCACCAACTCGGAAGCGGCCAACGGGGCTAAGATCGCACAGAGAAAGCCGCCTCTCTGTAAGATCATTTTGTTCTTCTCTGCTTGCGGGACTCGCCTCTGGATCAGGGTTATGAAACCTGTTTTGTGCTTGACAACTGGGTATTTTGAGCCGGAGTCAGTGGCGCGTTCTCGTTCAAGAAATAATGCCCGATTTCACACAGACAGCGCACAAGGTCAGGGTCCACGCCGCGTACAATAGTCCGAACCAACTCGGGTTGGGCGGTCTTCAATACACGGTGCGTCGGAACGTGGTTTCGCGCTCGAGCGGTCATCTTTTACAACTAACGCTTGAACCCACAACCCTGCCCTTTTTATCCTTTGCGAGCTACCTCCAGAATATTCTTTCACTTCAGAGACAAAGACAACCATAATGTTATATTAATTATTTTATTATCCCCAACATCAAACACACACCCCAGCTGGGGGAGCCGCTGTGGGTGGGTTTACATTATTTTTTGCAAGTACACGTGGTGGGTTTTCCGGGAAAAATATCAGTCCGTCGTTTCAATGTGGTCGGGGGTGGTTTGCTTCATGTCAAAGAGCATATACCCGTGCTGAGTGGTTGTCGCATATTTAAAGGCTTCCAATGCAAACCGTCACTGTGAACAAACTGTGGTGACAAAGTGCCAAAAAATCACCAGTAACTTGCCCCGTTTTCCTACTGGTCTTGTTTCGACGCAATCGATGATTTCAAGAAAACGTCACCACTAGCGGTATTGCGCGTTCCGTTTTGACACTAACCCATACTGCTGATTTTCCTTAATGTCACCAGTGTTATCGTCCCCTTATATTGATTATACTGGTGACGTTTTTAAAAATCAGCGTTTAGGTGCCCCAAATGTGTTTCCGTTAGTGATGACAAATAAATAAAGCACCGATTATATCTGAGCGGTCGGTCTTTGATGTCAAGGGCCGAGGCAGCGGTAGAGATAAATGCTCGTGAGGCAGGACGGGTGTGTCTCTTATCGGCACTATCGGTGACGTGCAGACGATACCGCGGTTTAGCTATCCATATCTACTGTTAATCACCAAATATGAGCGAAAATAAGCACGAAGTGCCCAAACGTCCAGATAAGTTGTAGATCTGATCTGTTTTGCCGAGTAAAGGTGTTCTAGGATGAAATCAGTTCAAGTAACTTTGAATACGAGAGAAAACTTGATGTAGAGTACAGTATGGGCTTCTTTATATTCAAGGCATTCTAAATGTTCTATATTAGACTTCATCTTAAGACACCTTAGGTTCATCTTAAGACTTAATATATGCTGATACATAGTGTTTGTTCTCAAAGAGATTTGGGGTCTATAAATATTGCGAGCACACACCCAGTTATACGGACAGAAATGGAATGTGTATATGTCATAATTAATAAGGAGTGGGAGGTATTAATATTGGGATATTGCAAGTACGTTCTTTTCAACGCATACATGCATACAGCGGCATTTTCAAATTAACGTTGGTATATCTTCCCAATGATATAATTCAGCGTATTGGTCTGGGGTGATTATGTGGGGTTGGGGGATGCGGGAGGGGGAAGGACCGAGCAAAGTTACGCTGCCTCTCCTCATTTTAGCTCATGGAATCAATGAGACATTTTGAATTTATTATATCCGGGTGAGGTTAGATATCTAATGTAATATAATCTTATTATCATTATCCTATGTCGATACATATTATCCAAGTTATTTTCCAAGGCAAAGTTACATGTATTTTGTGTATGAATACCACACATCTTCTATATGTGCCGCTTAGTAAATGTCTTCCTTGGTAAACATAGATTGAAAAGGCCCAATCCTGGATTCCCGAGATGAATGAAGTCAGTCCTAAATAAATGTGCCCCGATAGCAGCGGCAGGCTTGAATTTGCAGTCCACACTGTTGCACACTTTCCCATGCTTACAACAAAGGATATATTTTTGATAAATGAAAACTGGACTACATTTGTAGTTTTAACCTCAAGCTGCCAGAACTATAATCAGTGTAATATAATAGTCCTTTCTGTGATAATGTGACGCATATTGCATATTCCCCAAAATTAAACCAGTTATAAATTGAACTGCAACAGGCTGTAGGCCTTGAGAAGAGATCAGATCCATATGTCGCTGCTATCTGGTAAAATATATTGTTCACGGATTACCTTCAATTATAATTAAGTCCGGGATTGAGATCATTAATTTTATTGTTGGAATTTAAGTATTAGTGTATATCCAGTTTAGATCATTTGATTGATATCGGAGAAACGTCAAAGACAAAATGTGCAGATCGTCAAAAATTAAACCATTACTGTTTTCTCGTAACAAAATCGGTGTTCGATAAATATATACTTATCGCCAGCTTGGTGCGCGGACATTCCCCCCTGCGGACATTTCCCCTTGCATACTTTTCCCTCTTAGGACATTTCCCCCTTTCTGTGCATTGTTGTACTTTGAATTCGTACGAATGTGTACCAAGGTTGAAATATTGACAAAAATAATTTTGAACACTGTTTTCCTATTTTTTCTATAATGTGGCATGATTAAACAATAGTATTAGTTAATAACTGTCCATCTTAATTAACTATTCAGTGATAATGCATGTTTAGGTTATACATAGTATAATTTTCTGTCTATATTTTGCATGATTGAATAATAGCATATGTGATATGCATATAGGTTAACAGATATCACACAGTGATAAATAAATCTCAAAGAATACTAACCAAATACTTATCTAATGTCAACCACAGGCTGAGTTAGGATAATAAAGATGTAATCGGAAGTTTTAAAGACAAACAAAACAACGAATTTCATTGTGTCAAGCACCGACTGATTCTACTCAGGCAACAGCCAGGTTAACTCTCCGGATAAAAACAACAAAGCAAATAATACTTTTACATAGTTTTAGAAATTAAGTAATTATTTGAATTGGTGAATAAATTTGGAAGAAAA
Source organism: Hanleya hanleyi (assembly GCA_036873755.1). Lineage (NCBI taxonomy): Eukaryota > Metazoa > Mollusca > Polyplacophora > Lepidopleurida > Hanleyidae > Hanleya > Hanleya hanleyi. The sequence continues at coordinate 626,146 of JAVTVY010021371.1, read as the reverse complement.
AAACGCTGTGAACATTGTCATATTGGCCCAAAAATATTATCCAACAATGTCTTTTTTTGTCTTTATTGATACCATGAGTTATTGTCTGAAATCATATCAAATAAAAATCGATTTTTTCTTTTAATCATAACTTTATTACAATTTTTTACTAAGTCATACAAAACGTGTTAACAGTATCTTAAACATGGATAAGGAGGGGGAAATCATGTCAAAGCAAGCCTATTGAAAATATATTTACAAAAAAAAAGAAACAAAATGCTCCAAATTGTCTTTATAAATAGTTCTACTTTGTAACACATTAGTACTAAGTCATAGTCCAAGAATAAATAGGAAGGAGGAAATATCTGCCGGGGAAAATGTCCGCATGGGGGATGTCTGAATGGAGAAATGCCTGCAGGGTGAAATGTCCTGAATTTTTTGTCCTCAGATTGAGATTGTTAGCGAAATGTTCTAAACTGATTCATTTGGAACCAAACTTTTTTTTTTCAAATTTGCCCTGTTATTTTATTTCCCTATCATGTTCAATGGCGCATGTCGTTAGCACGTGTGAATTTAAGTAGACCTATGTGTTTATGTTCTACTCTCGCCAGTATGGGCCGTACAAACAGGCTAAACATATTTCCTTTTGAATGATCAGGGAGCGCCACCCCATATTGACTAAAATATTGTACACAATACCTGATCATATATACTTATTACCATAACCCAACTTCACCTAAAAGCACAATTTTAACTGCTCTGTAAACTGACCGAGCAAACTGACATCTCAACATTGAATTACATATACTTAAGGTAACAATTCATACTTAAGTATAGATATCACTGAGATATTGTGAGGACATGGAATGGTTATAGTATATGCAAACATCGCAATAAGGTATCTCCCTCGCCAAACTTTTTGTCTGAAATAATTAAGCGTGATTTGACACGAAGACAGTTTTTATATTGTTTATCTATCAGCTCTGTGGATTTAGAAACAACTCCGCCTGTTTGCCAACATCTTTACGCAACAACTGGCGGTCACATCGAAATTGTAAGATAAACAAATTTGGTTGAATTTAACGACTGGGAGTTGTGTATGTGAGTGTGTGAATTATGGGGGGTGGGGAGGGTATAGGTGAAAGAGTGAGGACGACACAGTAAAATTTCAAAACTGTGGGTTAGATGAATCGAATTTTTTTCTTCAAACATGAATATGAAATATCAGGATTAATAACGTAAATAAAATGGGTCCCTGTATTACATAAACCCGGCAATCTCCTGTTGGTCAATGAGGATTTTCAACTTGACTCGATATTATTTGCCTTTCCTAGTTATGTAATATGTGATTATATTGTATGCGGAGTATAAGTTGAATGCACCACTGGCATGATAATCCAGTGATAATCCAATGAAACGCAGATAATGGTCCCTGTTGAAGTGGAAAATAGTCAGCATAACTTTATAAGGTTAAAAAAATCAGCACAAATATATGATATAGATTATGACAAATAGGACAAATCATATCAATTTAGAGAGTGACACGAATTGAAGATAGTATGACATAATATGGAATACAACACAAGCGTCTAGTCCGTCATTCAATATTCAGCCGTCGTCCAATAAAGAATTTCCGCGTCCATGATCCAAACACCTAATTCATGTAATAACATTATCACCAAATTGAAAGGATAAATCATAGTAAACATAGAACTAGGCTAATTTCCAGTCAGACAGAAGCGGTCAACAGTTTTCAATGATGCCAACAAGACCTCATGATGTTCCAAGAATAATATTCAGGGTAGCCAGTATTCCGCACATCTAAGCTTTTAAAATTCTTAGCTGTAACCGATCCAGTAGTTGAACTCTTACTGGCGAACTTCTGTCATTTCAATTGTGTCATTGACAGGTTAAGTATACAGTCATCGTATATTATGATTCACCTAGTTTGCGATATTCTCCTGCATTTAAAATATCTTAACATCTGATAAAGTTTGTTCTTGAATAGAGCCATTTGTGACCAGTCGAATACGGCACATTATAGACATTTGTGCTTATAGGAAAGTGGAAAATGGATATTCTGCTCTGAAAATAATACATAACGCGACGTGCGACGCGAACGTCCGCCGTGAGTCTTATTTGAAGGAAAATTCCAAACGCTACTTGCAACGGACGTTCACGTCACGTTCTCGTCGCCGTCTGTCAATAGATTAACCTAGGGAATAGCGAAGCACAAAAACATTTTCGTAGCGGCCCCACGAGTGCTTCAAACCGACATTTCACTCGACCCAATTGGACCACAGATGCCCGTTCAAATGCGCATGCGCAAGTCGACGGCATTTCCATGATACCCCATCCAAGTCCGGCACTGCCCCACGAGTGCATTATTATGATACTCAACACGACCCATTCGGACTAGGGATGGTCCACCTCCACCCATGCGCACACAGACCTTTTCAGTAAAATTCATCCCATGGCCGCGAGACCCCTCACATCGTATTCCTGAGCGTAAAACAGAAAAATAAGATGCTACACTCCATACTGTCACGAAAAATACCCATGAGTGGGTTCCTATTGGGACTACCAGGTCCCAAGTATATATATCCGCCATCTAACACCTGATGCAAACCGGGATATTTTCAACCGTTCATATTAAGTACGGAGTAGTCTAGGTTCTCGTTAAGCGACGTTGAAATTGGTCAAGACTTGGATGGGTCCCAAGTCGCTGTATTAGCTGGTCTGATGAGTCTCCATAGTATCGCTGCATGTATGACAATGCATAATGTATGTATGGCTATAACCCTGACGGTGGAAGATTGAATTCGGTGGTAAACTGTTCTCCGGACATTCCCGGAGATGACCGGGTCTTACCTTAAGATTACCGGACATTACCGACGATTCCCAGCGAATGAAACTGGGGATTAGTATTGACTCGGAAGTCACATGGACGGGGAATTATCCACATATATAGTCATCCGTGACGTCACATAAACACGTGACCATAAGTGACGTCATCCCGGAAGTGACATTTGACAAGGATGTGACGTCACATGATGTGAAGTCATCCGTGACGTCATCCACCTTTTCATTTACAGCTTCATTTCCTCCAGTCCCTCAGAAATACGACAGAATAAGGGTTGTATATACTATTATGTACAATAAAATATGCTTAATTTCGCATAATAAAATTTAAGGTATATATTGTTATTTCATTGGCGTGATTTTTCTGCGTTTGTGTATCAAATTTGTGGTAACGATAAATGTCACCCGGAGAACATTGGTTAGTCAAGCGGGTCGGCGAATGGAATACCTTGATGTATTCTTGTAAACCTCAACTTAAACGAGCACTATACAATAATATTTAGATGGAATCGCGCGGTTATCGGGCGGTTCAAAAAGTACTAGAAGAACCTACGGATTATTGTAGGGTGTACTGGACGATGTAAAAAGTACCGGGCGGTGTACCATAAGGTAATGGACTTACAGGTAAAACATGAATAATTTACAAAATCTTCAACAGTCTACATCGGAGAGAATACCGAACGGTGTACAAAGTAGCAGAGGGTACAACAAAACAAACGGAGAAAACTTGAACATTTAATCAGAAAACGATAAAAAAAACTAAAACAACCAAACAGATGAAAGGCTGTAAAATAAATGCCCTACTGCGAAAGCGTACCAGACGGTAACAGAAAATGGCGTATAATATTTCTATCACGGTAAGAACGAAAAGATCACAGCCAGTTCTATAATTTTGTAACAGTATACCGGGGAGACCGACCAGGAAAGATAGGCGGGATGATTCCAAATCAGACAGATGAGATTGTGATTAAAATCGTACACCGGGTACGTTAGGAAACGGTAAATTTTAGTCGTTATTTATATGGGGCATACACAATATTGTACATCCTCGCGAGCCAGTGTATCGATCGATCTGTTGGGATTGATAGACGGCTTGGTTAGTTACCCATACGAGTTCTGGATATAAATAGAGCAAGGGTTTTTCTCCTGAATAAACCCAACCAGTGAACGCGCTAAGCTAGTTGATTAGGCCAATCCGCTGCGAAGTATGAGATGTGACAGGTTTCAATTTCATCGCGGGCCAAACTGCTTTGATGTCAAGCGGAAATCGACATCGGGAGTCAACGAAAAAACCACAAGCTGGGGATATCGACATGCTAATTCAGAACAAGCGCGGGGGATGAAATGTACGAGATTGTATAATAGAGCCATCGACTCAAGAACTCATTCGAATCACCAAAAATGTCCAGGTAAACCCTCTGCGATGATTTAGGATTTACCTGGACTTGCGAAGATGAATATTGTATGGGACATCACAGGAGAGTGCAACAGACGATATAAAAAGTACCGGACAGTGCACCGTATAAGTAAACAAACTGGTAGAAAACGTGTTGATTTAACTTCAAATTTACAGTACAGGGTGATGAATGAAGTACCGGAAGATATGAGCAAACAGAACCATTTGAATATCTCAGCCTGATCTATCATATTAATAATCACGCGAGTGTTTTTCTTGAGCTGCAATCAAAACGCACGTACATTTGTAACCACAAGAATTCGCTTGTCGCATTCAATGTTAATTTGTTTCTGTCTTTTACTGCCTTCGTGATCTGGTAATGGTTATTAAGTGAAATAATTTCTTGCGGATAGCAACTTCCTAAATAATTCTGCAAATAAAACGAATCATATAGCAGACTGCACCAGCCTTTCTTCTTATTGTACAAGCATATCAGCTTAGCGGATTAGCTGTAGCCCACGGTTCATTTTATTATACTAAATGCAAATATTCGGGCCGGTATTTTGCCCAAAGTTCAACGAATAGGTCTAGTTTCGAGACGTTCTTGTAGATAGAAAGATATAAGCACCCGTAATTATTATGGAATTATTTCGAGGTATATTATATTAGTTGGCAATGGTCCCCTATATACCACTTGTTATCATATGTTGGCTTTGGGGAGGATATTAACGTTTATCATGCTTAGACCGTTAGATACCTGAACATAAAACACGCATCTTCAAGAGCGGATCTAGAGAAAATTCATAGAGGGTTCGACTATGACAGCCCAACCAGCGAGGGTCCAGGGGCCGCCTAGGCCAGGGAAGCTCCGGATCCTAGATCGCCGCAGTCAAAAAGTCACATGTCATGCCTGAATCTATCTGACTTTCTAGTTGTATTTCGTATTGGAACATTAGAAAACAGTACGATACGAATACGGTTTATTAACACAAAGTTAAAATAAGCGAATTCTCAGAGCAACAGGCGAGAGACCGGGGCCCGTATAAGCCCCAGAAACTGGAAGCGAAGCGCGAAGTCAGGATGCGAAGATAGGATGCGAAGGACGAAGGCAGGATGCGAAGCGCGAAATCAGGATGCAAATGCCGGGTGCGAAATGCGAATCCAGGATGCGAAGCGCGAAGTCAGAATGCAAAGTCAGGATGCGAAGCGCGAAGTCAGGATGCGCAGTCGGGAAGGCAGGATTCGAAGGGGCGAAGTCAGGTGCGGTCACTTCGCGTTTCGCATCCTGCCGTCGAAGCTTCGCATCCTGACATTGGAACTCTTCTGTGTTGGAGGTAGTTTTTGGTCTCTTAAGCTGGTGGCGTCCCCTGTCGGATGCAAGAGTTGCCTCCCCCGTCAAAATGACTTTAAATTCGTAGACTATACTACTCCCCCCCGCGGACATTTTCCCCGGCAGATATTTCCCCCTTCCTATTTATTCTTCGATTACGACTTAGTACTAATGTGCTACAAAGTAGAACTATTGATAAAGACACTTTGGAGTATTTTGTATGTAAATATATTTTCAATAGGCTTGATTCGACATGATTTCCTCCTCTTTATCCACGTTTAACATACTGTTAACAAGTTCTGTATGACTTAGTAAAAAGTTGTAACAAGGTTATAATCAAAAGAACAAATCGATTTTGATTTGATATGATTTCAGACAATAACTCATGGTATCAATGAAGACAAACTAGACATTGTTGGATGATATTTTGGGGCCATTTTGACAATGTTCACAGCGTTTTTTCTTTCAAATGTATTCACCAGTTCAAACAATTACTTAATTTCTCAAATCAGGTAAAAAACATTATTTGGTTTGTTATTTTTATCCTGAGAGTTAGCCTGGCTGTTGCCTGAGTAGAATCAGTCGGTGCTTGATGCAATGAAATTCGCTGTTTTGTTTGTCTTTAAAACCACCGATTAAACCTTTATTATCCTGACTCAGCCTGTGGTTGACATTAGATAATTGATTGCTTAGTATTTCTTTGAAATTCATTTACAACACATATAAGGGAAGTGGGAAGAGGTACCGACATACTGAGAGAGTCACATGACTTCACAATATAATCTTCCGGTTAAACTATTCTAAAGCACATACCAAGAATCTGACGATTCGTGATATGTGTTGTATCTCAGGTACGCATTTATGGTACCTGTTCATGTGGCAACTTGGGTGATATGACCTCACGGCCTCAAGCACCGGTATAAGCGGTATTAGATATTAGATTTATTACTGTGTGATATCTGTTAACTTACATGCATATCATGTATGCTATTATTCAATCATGCAAAATGTAGACAGAAAATTATAATATGTATAACCTAAATATGCATTATCTCTAAATAGTTAATTAACACGGACAGTTATTAACTTATACTATTGTTTAATCATGCCAAATTATAGAAAAAAATAAAAAATAAAAACAAATAGGAAAAAATGCTCACAATTGTTTTTGTCAATATTTCAACCTTGGTACACATTCGTACGAATCCAAAGTACAAGAATGTACAGAAAGGGGTAAATGTCCTAAGAGGGAAAAGTCTGTAAGGGGAAATGTCCGAGCAGGAAAAGTCTGCAAGGGGAAATGTCTGAAGGGGAAATGTCCGCTCACTAAGCTGGTGATATGTATATATTTATCGAAAATCAATTTTGTTACGAAAAAACAGTAATTGTTAAATTTTTGACTATCTGCACATTTTGTCTTTTTTTGATATCAATCAAATGATCTAAACTGGATATACACTAATACTTAAATTCCAACAATAAAGTTAATGATCTCAATCCCGGACTTAATTATAATTGAAGGTAATCCATGAACAATATATTTTACCAGATTGCAGCGACATATGGATCTGATCTCTTCCAGAAGACTACAGCCTGTTGCAGTTCAATATATAACTGGTTTAATTTTGGGGAATATGCAATATGCATCACATTATCACAGAAAGGACTATTATATTACACTGATTACAGTTCTAGCAGCTTGAGGTTAAAACTACAAATGTGGTCCAGTTTTTATTTATCAAAAATATATCCTTTGTTGTAAGCATGGGAAAAAGTGCAAAAGTATGAACCGCAAATTCAAGCCTGCCGCTGCTATCGGGGCACATTTATTTCGGACTGACTTCATTGATCTCGAAAATCCAGGATTGGGCCTTTTCAATCTATGCTTACCAAGGAAGACATTTACTAAGCCGCACATATAGAAGATATGTGGTATTCATACAAAAAATACATGTAACTTTGCCCTGAAAAATAATTTGGATAATATGTATCGACATAGGATAATGATAATAAAATTAGATTAGATTAGATATCTAACCTCACCCGGATATAATAAATTCACAGATTATTTCTCATTGATTCCATGGGCTAAAATGAGGAGAGGCAGCGTAACTTTGCTCGGTCCTACCCCCTCCCGAATCCCCCCACCCCACATGATCACCCCAGACCAATACGCTGAATTATATCACTGGGAAGATATACCAACGTTAATTTGAAAATGCCGCTGTATGCATGTATGCGTTGAAAGGAACGTTACTGTAATATCCCAATATTAATACCTCTCACTCCTTATTAATTATGACATATACACATTCCATTTCTGCCCGTATAACTGGGTGTGTGCTCGCGATACTTATAGACACCAAATCTGTTTGAGAACAAACACTATGTATCAGCATATATTATGGTAAGTCTTAGGGTGAACCTAAGATGTCTTAAGATGAAGTCTAATATAAAACATTTAGAATGCCTTGAATATAAAGAAGGCCATACTGTACTCCACATCAAGTTTTCTCTCATATTCAAAGTTACTTGAACTGGTTACATCCTAGAACACCTTTACTCGGCAAAACAGATCAGATCTACAACTTATCTGGACGTTTGGGCCCTTCGTGCTTACTTCCGCTCATATTTGGTGATTAACAGTAGATATGGATAGCTAAACCGCGGTATCGTCTGCGCGTCACCGATAATGCCGATAAGAGACAGACACGTCCTGCCTCACGAACATTCATCTCTGCCGCTGCCTCGGCCCTTGACATCAAAGACCGACCGCTGAGATATAATCGGTGATTTATTTATTTGTCACCACTAACGGAAACACATTTGGGGCACCCAAACGCTGATTTTTATAAACGTCACCAGTATAATCAGTTTAAGGGGACGATAACACTGGTGACATTAAGGAAAATCAGAGGTATGGGTTAGTGTCAAAACGGAACGCACGATACCGCTAGTGGTGACGTCTTGCGTGTAAACAAGACCAGTAGGAAAACGGGCAAGTTACTGGTAATTTTTTTTGGCACTTTGTCACCACAGCTTGTTCACAGTGCGTGTGCGTCCGGGGTACATCTGTCTCGCCAGGTGCAGCAGTTAAGTGGTATCTCTCGGAGTTTTGAACACCACCAGGTAGTGTGCATTTAAACTGATGTTTTGATGCTCATTGCTTTTACCAAATTCATTCTGCACAATGTAGATGATGCTCTGATGGCGATGATGCCTGCCATTGGTGAAGAGTTGGGTGACCGAGCGTCAGTCTCCGATATTAAATCATTCAGGACTACCAAGGTGTCCGGTTCCATCAAGATGTCCAGTTCCACCGAGATGTCCGGTTCCAAATCAGCCCTTCCACGAGTGTGATGTTGGGCATTGCTGCATTCGCCGCCTGCCATTCTCCGTAACACCACACGACCTGGGCGATGGGTGGGGTACTCATGTTGTCGGCGTATTGAACGAGTTTCTGATGAAGTGTGTTTTGCCTGAGCCCGTCGGTCCTGCAATGAGGCAGGTGAAGGGATGTTGCCACCCAGGGTCCATGGTTGAAAGAGTATCCGCTGTCGTGGTAACTCGCTCTTGTAAATTTGGTACGAGTGATTCGGGGTTGTCGGTGCGTCATCGTTCGTCGTAGTTGTCGGTACGTTACGGCGGTCACTGTGGGTGATGAAATCTGATGGGTTTTCAGGCGTAGTGGACACTGCGATACTTGGTGTGGAGTTCGATGTTGACCTGGACAGTATACTCGGTGGTGGTGGTGATGACTGGGCTCGTTTCGAGCACGGATTTCATGAGTGCTAAAGTGGAGGGTGTCTGTACATTCGTCTGACCTGCACTCACGGCTGGTGGTTGTGTCTTTGGTGGAATGAGAAGAGTGCTGAGGTACATCACGTCGTAAAACATCGAATTTATGGTCGAACGTAGAATGAACGCTACCGGCTGTGGTTCGTGGCTTTATAGCCATTTCATATGGTTGTCTGGCACCAATGAATTGAATGAACTGGGCCAGTCTTGCGATTTCACGAGATGCACCGTCTTACCTCGACCTCGATCGGTTTTCAGGATGCGTTCCACAGTGTAGTAGTCTTGGCTTGTTCTCACCACTGGCTGTAATTCATTCTCGTGAAACGTTCCTTGCAACGGTTCCCCTTGAAGATCTTCCGATTCATATACTCGCGGCTGTCGGGGTACGCGGCGTTTTACCAGGAAGCGCTTCTATCTCCAGTTGGGGAGGTAACTCTTCTCGAACTTGCCCTTGACTTTACTGATACTTACAGGGTTCCCGATCTTGAGCACAAGATATACCGATTCCCATCGTTGTGTTTGGCAATGGCCTTCATTTCGACCAATTCGGCCTGCCACTGGGCATCTATACCACCAACGATGACCCGGTCCCTTGGAAAATGACGGCGGGAAGCTCGATGCCAGTTATAAGTGCCTTGGGTTTTCTTTAACCAATCTCGGATTTTGGCTCGTTGTATGCCTTGGGGTTTAGGGTGCACTCCAGGGATTCTTCCATTCGGCATGAAATAGACTATGGGTCCGTTTTTCCGCCACCAATTGTCGTAAAATCTTCAACCCAAATCACTTATATGTATATATTTTCTGAAAGAGCATGATTAAATTATTATTTTGAAATATAGTGCTGCTATGTTATAGATTCATGAGTCTCGAACATTCTCCTCGAAGCTTGCTTCATTTTTCCTAGAAACCCCTTAATATGTCGAAAAATGGTCAAATTCGGCTCAATTTCCAGAAAAATCTGTAAGAGCGATTTCAATTAAACTTCTTACTCACGTTCCCTGGTCCGGTCTCAACTTAAAAAGGCAAAAACAGTGGGGGTCAACCTGCCTGTTTTTTGTCAGATTTTCTTCCCGTAATTGAGTCCTGATTTTTAGGTACGCCCAATGGGCATAACTGAGGCAGGACAAAATTTACTTCATGATCCCGATCAGCGTGTAGACGAAGCCAGCCATCGATCTGTACATGCTCGTTTGCGACGTTGATAATGCTGAATAGGATGGTATTATAGATATAAGCTATTAAGAAGACAAGAAGAATTACGATGTAGCAGAACACGGGCAGTCTATCGTATTATGAAATTAGACCGGGGCCATTACTACGAAACTGTGGAGGGTCACCTCAAGGGGCAGGGTGTTTTTCGCGAAATTAATTATTTACATTTGTCGTAATCTGGGAATGTTTCCGAGTATGGCGGTATAAAACACTTGCAAGTTATACATTTTATTATCGAAAATCCGACCGATAACTTTCCCCCTACCCATCTTTGTTTTGACCACTTTTGCCAACTCTAGCAGGATTTTCGAGAACCAAACTCAAACTTAACCCATTTACACTTAATGGTGGACATCTGTTCGGCAATATGAAGGCCGTGGTTGCTTTTCCGCTCTCCACTGATACAAGGAACGCAGGGAAAATGCAAATAGGACATGTAACCAAGTCAAATTATTGGTAGATTTGCACTAAATTCATGGGAAATGCTTCAAAAACTTGAGAAATAATTCATAAAGCCTCAATAATGTACACCGGTTCCATCCTTTTTGACTGTAAATGTGTTCTCTTTAAAGAAAATAGTTCTGGCAAAGTTCATTCTGATAAGACCTCGTTCTGCCATAATATCCACCAAAATATCATTCCAGGGGAGATAACTTCTGTATGGAATACAGTATGCGATAACTTCAATAGTATACTAATGGACACACTGTGGATTATTTTAATCGAATTCCTGGTCTTCTTTCCACCTGACTCCGAAAATAGCGCTACAGATGTAACTAGGCAGTCACAAACTAACAATCTGGCGTAATGACACATCTCCGCTCCGTAATGGAGTCTATATTGAGATAATACATAGACTTCACTATTATGCCTTAAAAGGTGCACTCCAGGGATTCTTCCATTCGGCGTGAAATAGACTATGAGTCCGTTTTTCGGCCACCAATTGTCGTAAAATCTTCAACACAAATCACTTATATGTATATATTTTCTGAAAGAGCATGATTAAACTATTATTTTAAGATATAGCACTGCTATGTCATAGGTTCGGCCACCTTAGGGGCTCGATAGAGGACGGATAATGCAATAGAGGCTGCCGAACTGCCGGGACTGTAATGCAACATGTCCAGCACCTTCGCCCAGCTCTTCATGGTGACAAATGATGATGGACCCCGGCTCTATCGTTTATTTATGACGGGTATATCTTGGACCGGGGTTGGAGTTTTTTTCTTTGGCTTCTGCCAGCACATCTTCCATGACAAATGGGCAGCCCAACTCGAATGATGACCGCTCTTCCTCTGTAAGCACTTGATACACCCGCCACGGCATCTTCCAACGCGGACTATAGGACAGGTTAAGGATAAAATGCACTGTACCCCATCTAGCCGAGCCGATTGAGCAGAGAAGAAGCCGCGTCGGACATACAAATCGTGACACACGTGGATGAGTTCGCCGTCCAGTTCACCAGAAAACACCCGTTTGAATTTGGTCCAGCCCTCCCGGTACAGACGAATGTGAGCCGAGCCCGGTTGTTTAGGGTCTGCATCACAAATTTCTCCCTCCTCCATGATATCGACCGTATCCGTATGAACGTACAACAAGACTCGGGAGTCAAGCTGAGAAACGCCCGTATTATATGATCCGTCATGGTCAGTACGTGGGTTGTACACGATTTTACTATCTCTCGTATTTATAGGGAGGAAAAGTCCATGAGATGAGATCAAAGGATCGGGTGGTCAATCAGCTTAGCCACGTAAAACGTAACATCCGTCGTGCTCTCTAATTTGTGTTGGGGCGTTGTTGTTGGACACATTTCAATGTATCCAAGGTCTCTAGTTGGGCCAGTGGCGTGTCCAGGGACGAACGATCCGTAATGGCGAAGGACTGGTGGTACACGTGGGTATTGTGATTGGGGTAAAAGTACCAGAGCTTGTCCGTCTCCTTATGCCGTAATAAATAGCCAAAACTGAGATTTAATTGTAGCCTGTGGCTTGGTCCTAAAAATGGTATAGGCGTGTTGGGGTATGTGGGTGTTATTATCTAACCGGAAATTGTACAAGTCCAATATAGGGCGATCTCGGTAAAAACAATGCCGGAATATTAGGTCAATAACGCTGGTAGATAGCACTTACGGCTACCAGGATAGGTAGCACCTCCGTGTGTGGTTCCTCGGGGTCTGTGGTAAAGTTTCCCTCCTCAGTGGGGACTGGATTCCGGGCGAGTGGTGAGCGGGACGCTTCCACGTCGCATGGTTCAATATAAGTGAGTACAGTCCTAATAAAACGGCTCTATTTATTGGCCTTCAGTATGGTACATCATGGGATAGCAACATGAAACGTACATCTCAAGTATCTGGCGCTGTGGTCAAAGTGCATTTCTGGATGCTTTCATTTGGTTTTTAACGCCGTACAGGCCTCCGTTGTATGGATGCGATTGTTACTGGGTTGACTGAGAATATCCGGGTAATTTATGACGTCGTCGTCCTCCGACGGGTGAATACGGATGTTAAGTTTATCCAGGTTATCCAGGACATCTTTGTAGGTCACGGAGATGAGAGCCAGATAGTCCCTCTCGTCTTCCCCCTTTACGCGGTTGATGATTTGCTCAATGGGCTCGGCCAGTGCGTCCTCAATAGCTCGAAACAATGCCCACTGGACGACTTACGGTAAACATCTGGTCCACAATAGGCACCACTTTCTCAAAGGCACGGCCCGCGGTGTACGTAGATGACATTCTCCACGTGGATGAGGTTACCATCGAGCTCATCGCTCAACACCCGTTTAAATTTGGCCCAGCCGTCACGGTGTAGCGTTACCTTTTATTGTTGTAGACTCAGGGCCCGGGCAGCAAACATACCGGTCTTTTACGATGGTGACTTTATGCTCATAGACGTGTAACCCCACCTCGGGTGTAAGGGACAGATGCACTCGTAGGACTGGCGACATGGTCGACCAAATGACGTGTGATGAATAACCGACACCATCGCTGACCACCGTATTCTTAGTACATTGGTTCGTCAGTAGTATAGTCTAAGCACGAAGGGGCTTATTTTTCAGGGAAATAACTCTGTTTTGTGGAGGGTACGTGGAGGAGAGGAGACAGGGGGCGCCACCAGCTCAAGAGACTAAAAACTACCTCCAGCACAGAAGAGTTCCAATCTAGGGGGAGGTAACTCTGGGTGACTATAGTTCCGACAAAGGGTCCCTGGGCATGTATTCTTCCGCGGTGATGCGGTCTGGCGGTGATGCGGTCGCGGGAAAAAGCTTCCGCGGAGAAAAAGTAGTCCCCAGATTCAAATACGCTGCATGGTCCGATTGGGTCGAGTGAGGTATCAAAGTGAAGCATTCGTGAAGGGGCATCTAGTCATGGGTGGGTGCATGTAAAATTTCTCCGGAAAAAAAGCGGAACACGGACTTTACCCCTAAACTAGGGGAAAACACCTATCAACCCTAGTCAAAAGGGCTAATATCGGTCCCCGGGCTTACTGGGACCTGCCTATCAAGTCAATGGGGTGGGTGCATGTAAAATTAGGATTTGTCCCCGAAACTATGAAAAGCGGAACACGGACTTTACCCCTACAATAGGGGTCTGTATTATACAATATAAGGGGAAATGCCTGTATGGGGTATGGGGATGGTCATTTTTTCGTGGGCTTTGCTATGGCTTGTGGGGTCGCGTTTTTCTCGTCTCGCCAAGAAAATGACAATGGGAAGGGTCCTGGAGCGAATCGGTGAAATTTTTGGAAAAAGTCACCGAGGTCTGTATATAGGCCTATAGGCTGGCTATGGCGGGTATAGGTCCAACCTGGGAAATGTACACACGTTCATTGTGATATGGGTTGCTTGGATTTGTTTTTCACGTCTCGTCATTTAGAACACGATGGGAAGGGTCCCGGAGCGCAATGGTGAAATTTTTGGAAGTCACCGAGGCCTGGGTAGGCCCATAGGCCTATACTCCATGGCTATGGGTGTATAGGTCCATACGGGGTGGACGTTTTGGGATCTAGGTGGGCCACTATTGGTCCGATGGCGTCGAGTGAGGTATCAATGTGAAGCGTATGTGAGGGGACATCCGATGGAGTGGAAGTCGGGTAGGAATATCGTCATTCTGCGCATGCGCAATAGACAAAGTGTATGGAAATAGACGTTTTGGGATCTGGGGGAGCCACTATTGGTCCGATGGCGTCGAGTGAGGTATCAATGTGAAGCGTATGTGAGGGGGCATCCGATGGGGTGGATGTGGGGTAGGAATATCGTCATTCTGCGCATGCGCAATAGACAAAGTGTATGGAAATAGACGTTTTGGGATCTGGGGGAGCCACTAGTGGGCCGATGAGATCGAGTGAGGTATCAATGTGAAGCGTATGTGAGGGGACATCCGATGGGGTGGATGTGGGGTAGGAATATCGTCATTCTGCGCATGCGCAATAGACAAAGTGTATGGAAATAGACGTTTTGGGATCTGAGGGAGCCACTAGTGGGCCGATGAGATCGAGTGAGGTATCAATGTGAAGCCTATGTGAGGGGGCATCTGATGGGGTGAGTGCCAGGTTGAAATATCATCACTCTGCGCATGCGCAGTGGACAAAGGGGTATGGAAATAGACGTTTGGGGGTCTAGGTGGGCCACTAGTGGGCCGATGGGATCGAGTGAGGTATCCATGTGAAGCCTATGTGAGGGGGCTAGACTAGGGTGTCGTTTCCATTCTGCTGCGCAGGTCACGTGGGTTGTGACGTCACTTCCGGGTTTCACCTCCAAACCCAGAAGAGTTCCAATGTTCTCTTAGACGACCGGATGTTCAACCTCCGGGGTTTTTCCCGGCCCGGCCCGCCCCGGCCGCAGCGCGCGCGCGGGGTGATCTGATGCCGCAACGCGACGCACGCGTCATCACCGGCAGTGCGCGGATGAATGTCGGGTCAAAAGGTCAAAGGTCACATCCAGGTCAAAAGGTCCAAGGTCTCCCTTTCGGCAAGGTTCGGAGACAATGTTGCGGCATCGATATACAGAGCTTGAACCCCAAAAGGGGATTGCAAATTAACCTGGGAAGGATGGGCAGTTCCATTTGGACCAATCAGCGGTCGAGAAAAAGAGCCAATGAGCGATCAACCCCGATTTGAGGAATGTTCACAGCATCTTTGACGTCATCAGTGACGTCATCAGTACGTGTAGTAGCGAAAATGGAAATTTTGGGGCAGTGAAGGAAGGTATTTGGTGTAGAGATGGACCATCCTTGGTCCGAATGCGTCCTGTGGGGTGTCATTGTCCTGTATTGTACCATATTTGTCCTGTATTATACAATATATGTTCTGTATTATACCAAATCTGTGCTGTATTATACAGTATCTGTCCTGTATTATACCAAATCTGTGCTGTATTACACCACAGGTTTCCTGTATTGTACCATGTATGTCCTGTATTATACCTTATATGTTCTGTATTATTCAATCGGATAGCGGTTGTCGTGAATAACAACAAGTTCAGCAATGTTTATATAGTTTATTATCCCCAATGTTACATCATACCCAGGCTGGGGGAGCCGCCCTGGGTATGTTTAGTATGTTCACAGCAAAACAAATTGAAATATCAAACACCATGTTTTATTATTTAACGCACCGTCACATTAGGTACAAGTGTTTACTGAGCTCAAGTCAACGATCAGCATGTAGACATAGAGAGTATGTGCGGCATGTTATGGTATTCATCAGTGCACGGGTGACGCATTCAACCAATGGCGGTGGTCGGTCAGCTTGGTAAGGAAAAACGTGACATTGGTTACCCTCTCTACCACCCATTGTATGTTCGGGCGTTGACGATGTGCCCAACTCAAGGCATCCACGGTGTCCAGTATCTCCAGCATCGTCTCTAGTGACCTCCGGTTAATGATGGTGAACGGCTGGTCAGACACATATATATTATTGCCGGGATAATAATACCGTAACTGGTCCGTCTTTTTGTGACGTAAGATGTACCCGAAAGCGACATTTAATTTGAAGGCCGTAGTTTGATCTTTGAAGATGGCTTCCACGTAGCTGCGTAGACGGGTACGGTTGGTCAGTGGGAAATTGTAAATATCTTGAATAGGGCCATGAGGGTGGAAACAGTGCCGTGTCATGGACCAATGGCGCCGATCGATGTCACCTACTGGATGGTTGTCCTGTAAGAGATCGCCCAGAAAATGTTCGATGTTGTCAGGCGTATGACTCGAAACCGTAACGCTGGGGTCCGGCTGGATATCCAGGCTCTTCTGAACTGTGGGTATAGGCGGGCTCTCCTTCATCGCATCACCAGTGGCGTTCGTCTCCCCTGGCTTATCTTCACTGGGTCTGACCTTCCGCGGCTCCTCTTCAGTAGGAAGTTGTCGCTCATGCCATGGTACCGGGGCATGAATCAAACGTTGGTGTCGCAGCAACTGACTGCGTCGTTTGAAGAGTTGACCACAATCCTCGCATGGACGCTTGATTGGCCCATGAATTGAACGTTCGTGGCGCAGTAAAGCATCTTCCCGATTAAATGACCGTGCGCAGGTTATACAAGTATACAGTCCATCGTTGTGGGTGGAGGCCTCGTGGCGTCGTAAATTATCTAGACGAGTAAGCTGCTTCTGGCAAGTTGCGCAAGTGAACATCTTGGTGGTTGACAGAGTGTCTCATGAAACGGCCAGGCCGCTTCCCTTTTATAGCACGCTAGCTGGTGATCTATTTTTAGCACACTCAGTTCAACTATCCCCAAGTCGAGGACCGAGCCGTGACATCTTCGGTAACCTCCGTGTCTCTTCGGGCACCTCCGTGTCTCTTCGGTCACCTCAGTGTCTTTTCGGTGACGTCCGTGACTCTTCGGGCACCTCCGTGTCTCTCCGGTAACCTCCGTGACATCTTCGGTCATCTCCGTGTCTCTTCGGTCACCTCCGTACCGTCAACGATCAGCATATAGACATATAGAGTATGTACGGCATGTTATGGTATTCATCAGTGCATGAGTGACGCATTCAGCCAATGGGGTTGGTCGGTCAGCTTGGTAACGAAAAACGTAACATTGGTCACCCTCTCTACGACCCATTGTGTGTTTGGGCGTTGTGTTTTATCCTGGACCCCGATCTATGGACGGCTTTGGAAGAAGTAGTCCCCATTGTCGATAAGGTACTATCTCTATAGGAGCCACATAACCCATCAGAATAGTACGTATCACGGACTACACCCGTAGAGCTACATCTAGGCGCGCATGTGTGACATGGTATATAAAACACGTCCCTCTGCATCCCACACCTTCATTTCTACGGTTGCAGAGCCATGACGGAGATCCAGCCCTATGCGACTCGCATTTTACAGCATGCCACCGTGGTTAATTCACTCACGGGTTACCGAGCAGTGGTCCGGTCCATGTTTGCAGATGGCGACGACAACGAGGGGCGACGCCAGATCCTGAACGAGTTCACAGAAGCGGTCCTCGACAGAGTGCACTCGATGGAGAGGTGTGCCATCACTCACCACTACTGGACTATGACAGCCATCCTTGATGCTCGGGCTATGGACCACGAGCGCTCACGCCGGAACCAGCGACGGCCGGTTGGCCTCACAATAGTCTGTGCCCTATTGACCCTGGCGCTGTGGCATTGACAGTGGGACCTCACCATAAATACGAGGGTCAGACAGAGTGTGTGTCATTCACCGTTCGTCATTGGATCAAGCATGTCACCAGTCCTACGAGCCATCCTTCCCCTTACACCCCGGGTGGGGTTACACGTCTATGAAGATAAAGTCACCCTCGTGGAAGACCGTGGAGATGTTTGCTGGTCGCGCGCTGAGACCGTATCGAATACGGTTACGCTACACCGTGACGGCTGGACCAAATTTAAACGGGTGTTGAGCGGCGAGCTCGACGGACACCTCATCCACATAGACAATGCCATCTACGTACACCGTGGACCCTTCTTCCCACGCCTGGGCCGCTACCAAGACACTACGCGAGGCTTCACCCTAGACCCCGATCTGTGGACAGCCTTCGAGAAAGTGGTGCCCATCGTGGACCAGCTGTTTACACCGGACGAGCGGTCATCAGACGATTTGGAGTGGGCTCGTGCCCTGAGAGAAGGGGCGGCAGAGCCCAATGAACAAATGTCTAGCCATGAACCAGACGACGATGCCATTGACTACCCGGCTAGACTCAGTTAGCCCAGTGAAATGACCACCCGATCCTTTGATCTCACGGGGTTCTCCCTATAAATACGAGAGACAGTCAAATCTGGTACCATTCACGTACTGACCATGACGGAGCATATAATAATGGCGTATCTCAGCTTGACCCCCGAGGTTTTTCTGCACGTGTATGTGGATAAGGTCGATATCATGGAGGAGGTGGGAGACATCTGTGATGCGGATCCTACACAACCGTGCCCGGCTCACATTCGTCTGTCCCGAGAGGGCTGGACCAAATTCAAACGGGTGTTGTCTGGTGAACTGGACGGCGACCTCATCCACTTGTGTCACGATGTGTACATCCGACGCGGCCCTTTCTTTGCTCAATTGGCTCGGTTAGATGGGGGCACAGTCCATTTTACCCTTCACCCTGATCTATGGTCTGCATTGGAAGATGCCGTGGTAGATGTGGATCAAGTGCTTATCAACCGGTCATCAGACGAGTTGGACTGGTCATTTACCATGGACAATGTGGAAGCCAACGAAGAAAATCAGAAAGAAACTCCGGCCCGTTATAAATAGACGATAGAGCCAGGGTCCAACATCATTTGTCACCATGAAGCGCTGGGAGAAGGTGTTGGATAACTTATACTACAGTCCCGACAGTCCGGCGGCCTATAGTGCATTGTCGGCTCTCTATCGAGCGGCCAAACCCCAGGGGATACAACGTGCCCAAGTCCGATATTGGTTAAGAAAACCAGACACCTATACCTTACATCGATCTGTCCGTCGCCATTTTCTACGGAACCGGGTCATCGTGGGAGGAATAGATGCCCAGTGGCAAGCGGATTTGGTCGATATGAGCGCCTTTGCCAAACACAACGATGGGAATCGGTATATCTTGACGTGCATCGATATCCTATCCAAGTATGCGTTGGTGGTACCCATCCGGACGAAAACGGGGGCGAATCTCATAGCGGCGTTCAAAGACATCTTCAAGACCGGGCGCAAACCTTTGTATTTGCAAACCGACGAAGGCACGGAATTCCTCAACAGATCGTTCCAATAGTTTCTGAAAGCCCAGAAGGTGTTTTTCTTCCATACGTACAACGAGACCAAGGCTTCCGTGGTGGAAAGGTTCAACAGGAGATTCAAAGGCCGTATGTATAAATATTTCACCTATAAGAATACAAGACGGTACATCGATGTTCTCCCGAAACTTGTGAGTGGTTACAATCGAGCCTATCACCGGAGTATAGAGAGAGCCCCCATTACCATGACCCAACGCAATGAAGCCCAAGTCCGGCGTTTCTTGTACCCGAGGCAATCGCAGCGAATGACGAAGGAGGTGTACAAGGTCGGGGACCCTGTACGGATCAGTAAAGTCAAAGGTCAATTTGAGAAAAGTTACTTGCCCAACTGGAGCGATGAGCACTTCCTGATTAAAGGGCGCCTACCCCAACAGCAGCGAGTCTATGAACTGGAAGATCTTCAAGGGGAACCGTTGCTAGGGACGTTATACGAGATGGAATTACAGCCTGTCGTAAAAACACAGCAAGACTACTACACGGTGGAGCAGATTTTGAAAACGGAACGTCGACGTGGCAAACTGTTTCATTTCGTCAAATGGCAAGGCTGGCCCAGTTCCTTCAATTCTTGGGTCGCTGTCAACCAGGTGAAACGACTATAAAGCCAGATACGACTAACGTCATCCTTCATTCCACGTTCGACCACGGTGCTATGCACAAACAGCAGCTGCCTCTGAACACAGCGTCTCCCAAAACGCGCAAAGCGCAAGTGGGCTTTGTGGTGATTCTGCTAACCCTGCTGAGTGTGTTGTACGGAGGTGTGTTTTACGACGTAGCCTATGTCAGCACGCTAATTAACCAACGGAGAATACCAGCCATCAGTGAAACCGGTCTACAGATAGCACCAGTCAACCCCGTATCGAGCCCAGTCACCACCACACCCCGTGTACATGCCACGTCGACATCCACACCAAGTATACAGTCAACATCTACACCAAGTACACCAAGTACGTCTGAAGACCCACCGGATTTCATCCCTCACAGTGAACAGACAACGACGACCGACGTTGTACCCACCACCATCATCACTCGCAGTGAACAGACAACGACGACCGACGTTGTACCCAACACCACCACTCCAGTTCACTCGTACCAAATTTACAAGAGCGGGTTAACACGACAGCGGATACACCTCGAACAATGGACCCTCGGTGGCAGCATCCCTTCACTTGCGTCATCGCAGGACCGACGGGCTCCGGCAAAACGCACTTCGTCCGGAAGCTCCTTCAACACGCCGACAGCATGATCACCCCACCCATTGCCCGAGTCGTGTGGTGTTACGGAGAATGGCAGGCAGCGTATGCAGCAATGCCCCACATCACGTTCGTGGAAGGCCTACCCAACCTGGCCGATTTGGAACCCGACACCTTGGTGGTTCTGGATGATCTCATGGCGGAGACGGATGCGCGGGTCACCCAACTGTTTACCAAAGGCAGCCATCATCGACGTCTCAGCATCATCTACATTGTGCAGAATCTGTTCAGTAAAAACAAAGAACATCGGAACATCAGCTTAAATGCCCACTACCTGGTGGTCTTCAAAAACCCGAGAGATACCACTCAACTGCTGCACCTGGCGAGACAGATGTGTCCCGGCCGCACATCGTTTGCGTTGGAAGCCTTCAAAGATGCGACAACCCCTCAGCACGGGTAGATGCTCTTCGACCTCAAACAAGCCACCCCCGACCACCTTCGACTACGGTCCGGCATCTTTCCCGGAGAAGCCAACCACGTGTACATGCAAAAATAATGTAAACACACCCACAATGGCTCCCCCAGCTGGAGTGTGTGTTTGATGATGGGGATAATAAAAAGAATGAATACCACAGCATGGTTGACTTTGTCTCTGTTCTCTGAGGTGGATGAAAAGGGCAGAGTTGTGGGTTCTGGCATTAGTTGTACATGATGTCTGCGCGAGTACGGAAGCACGCCCCGACGCTCCGTGTATTGAAGACGGCCCCACCCGAGTTGGTCCGAACCATTGTACGCGGTGCGGACCCTGACCGTGTACGCTGTCTGTGCGAGATCGGGTACAACCTGTTAAAAGGCAACGTACCACTAACTCTGGCTCAGAAGACCAAGTTGGCCAAGCATAAGACAGGTCTCCGACCCCTAGTCCAGAAGCGGGTCCCTCAAACACAAAAGAAAAAGGTGTTACAGAAAGGCGGCTTTCTCGGGGCCATCTTAGCACCGTTGGCCGCTTCCGTGTTGGGTCCAGTATTGGGTGGACTCTTCGGCCGACAATGAACCACACGAAAAAAATGGTCCTCGTCGAACCACGATTCCTTCAAAACCTCCAATCGCCCTACCCTGTCCCACCTACGGTGAAGACCATAAACACCCTCGATGGAGAGATGCAACAGATCTTACAGAGACCGGGGTTAAGCGACAGTGAGAAAGTACAACGGTACAATGAGACGTTTCCACTGTACATGGCGTTCATGGACCAATACAAAACCCTCTCTACCCCACCACCACCACCACCACCACGTGACACACCGCCGACCTCAGCACCGCTCCAACAGCCGCCATTACCAGGGGTACCACCCACAGCCCCACAGTGGGTGGAAGACGAAGTGCTGAAGAGTGTACCTGCATCGTTCAAGAAACAAGCTGGCCTGGTATTACAACGGATGAAACAGAATCCTAACATGACTTGGAATGATAAAGGCGAAATACTGGTACAGAATCAGGTAGTCCCCGGGACCCACATGACGGATTTAGTGAATGACCTGATGCGTAAACGCAGGTCGCACACGGATCCTCGAGGATGGGAGGTCTTCGCTCAAGGCTTGAAAGACATGCATGTACCACAGGAATTGGTGGGGAACCCCCACCGCTGGGCCTTTATGCAGCGAACCCAGCAATCGCCGAGTGGCCCACTACCTTCTTGAGAATCCGAATGGGAACCAGAGTCACCCCCCAAAACTCCACCACCACAACGGGCACCTTCTTTTCAGACCTTTAAAAAAGCATCCTTGATCAGGACACCCCACATCTCCAGAGCCGTGACACGTAGCAAGTCAACGCGACGAACACGACGCCGGATACAACCCCCAAGGCCTGGAACACCTATTAAAACCAACAGCAGCAGCAGGACAGCTCAGTCGCCATGTTTTACCTCACCCTACCCAGTAACAGTTCGCTGGATGTGTTTCCTGACAACACCGTGGCCAAGTATGTGACCCAGTTACCGCAACTGTTGCATTTACCTGGACGATGGGAATGTGGCCTCGTGGATATCCAATACCCTTACTCGTGGTACAACGTGCGAGCCAATGAAGTGTGGTACGAGGTGACATACGAAGGCAAAAACACCCGACTCACCCTCCCCGAAGGCCAATACGATACCCCCAAGGAGTTCATGGGTGGGCTGTCAAGACTGTTGCATTATAAGGCTCTACGGGAGGTCAGGAATACTTCAAAACCCATCAAATCCTTTCCCTTCAAGAATCAAGTGGACTTCGATTACAACGCACACAACGACAAGGCACAGCTTATCGTCACCGCCAACGCGAGTGTCGTACTGAGTCCTATCCTACAGCAAATGCTGGGTTTCGATCTACAGACGTTCGCTGGTCCCACCGCCCACCAAGGCGAGATCCCGATGGATATGAAGTCGGGTATGTACGGACTCCACGTCTACTCGGACGTGGTGGACAACCACATCGTGGGCGATATCAACACACCTCTGTTACAGGTGGTCCCCATTAAAAAGACGTATGGAGATCAAGTCACCCACAGTTTCACCCACATGCTCTACCTACCCGTACGACAAACCGACATCAACACGATCACTGTGGATATAAGAGATGACACGGGACGCCCGGTGGCATTCGAAAAGTGGTGCTGACACTTCATTTTCGACAAGCACTCCCCACTTTGCATAATGAAAGTACCTTGCGAGTGCGATGCACGCAGCTATATGGACTATTATGCCCAACAGGGCGGGGGTGGCTTTCCGGTCTTTAGCGGTGCACGCATGCAACGAGGACATGGACTGGGGAACATACTCGGCAGCATCGTCAAAACGTTCCTGCCTTTGGTGACGCGTGGGGTGAAAGCAATCGGCAAACAAGCGGTACGCAGTGGACTGCAAGTCGCCGGTGATGTCTTGGGGGGTACGGCACCCAAAGAAGCCTTGAAACGGCGGGCCAAAGAAGCAGGAGGCGTCTTGGTGGCCAAAGCACAACGCACCGTAGTGAATAAAAGACCTGCACCACCGAGACCACGCACCAGTCGACGACCGACCCAGCGACGACGCACATCGAAGACCCAGGATATCTTTTCTTAAAACATGTCCTTGATCCACGCAGAGTCCTGCCCCTCCACCAACAGTGAATTTGATTTGTGGACCGTCCCACCCACACAGACCAGTGCCGAACAAGGATTATGGGTGGAGCATCTCCCGCTCTCCAGCATCAACGAAACAGGGCCCATCGAGTTCAGCATCAGTAATGCGGATACGGCCTATGTGGATTTAGCCCATACATACTTGTATGTGAAAGCCAAGATCGTCAATGGAGATGGCTCCAGAATCGTCCAAGCTGCAACGGTGGGCCCGACGAATCTCTGGCTGCACTCGATGTTTCAACAGGTGGATATATTTCTCAGCGACAAACTCATCAGTGACTCGACCAACACGTGCCCCTATCGAGCCTACATCGAGACACTGTTGTCGTATGGCCGAGAGGCTAAAAAATCTCAACTGACAGCCGCTTTACTCTACCAGGACACAGCCCAGCACATGGACACGGTGGACAATGTGGGATATACCAAACGGAAGGCTTTGACTGCGAACGGTGCCTCGGTGGATCTCATGGGTCGGCTACACGCAGACATGTTCATGCAAGACCAGTACCTCTTGAACAAGATCCCCATCAAAATTCGACTGATACGGGCGCCTCCGACCTTCGCCTTAATGGCCACTAACGTAGAGGGGCATGCAGCTGACTATAAGATTGGCATCCAAGACGCAGTCCTGTATGTCCGAAAAGTGAAACCGAATCCAGCCGTTCAATTGGGACACATGAAAGCCTTGGAAACAAAACCAGCCCAGTACCCTATCCGACGTGTACAAACCAAAGTGTTCTCTGAGCCTGCTGGAAATATGGGCGCCAACAAAGAAAACCTGTTCCTGGGGGAACTACCCAAGCGATTGATCCTGGCCTGTGTGGAAAATACCAGTTTCAGCGGAGCCTACCCAGAGAATCCGTTTGACTTTAAACATTTCGGCATCAATTTTGTGGCTCTGCATGTGGATGGACAACAGGTCCCAGCCACGGCCTAAACACCGAAGTTTGGGCGCTCGAATTTCATTCGAGCCTATCAGAGCCTGTTTACAGCCACCGGTCAAATCAACCAGGACGAAGGAAATTTGATCAGTCGGGAGGACTATGCGAACGGATACACGTTGTTCTGTTTCGATCTGACTCCCACCTTAGAGAACGACCATCAGCTGGCCCTGGCCAAGCAGGGCAATTTACGATTGGAAATCCACTTTGCACGAGCCCTCGGGACCACCGTCAATGTGATGTGCTACGCCGAGTTTGACAACATCATTCAAGTCGACAAGGCGCGCAACATCCTGTGTGACTTTTCCACCTAACATGGATACAGACCAGATAACCACCGTGCTGGAGAATGACCCAGAGACACGTATGGTGTTTCAAGGGGTGTTCGCCCGAGATGTGTTCCCATTAGACCGTATGTATCCTGCTGCTTACGTTCTCAACACGGACCCGATGGATCGGCCCGGTGAACATTAGGTGGGCGTGTACTTGACATAACAGCAGGGCGAATACTTTGACCCGTACGGCCTGCCACCCCTCCATCCCGATTTAACAAACTTCATGGATCAAGGCACAGAGACGTGGTGTTGGAACAGTCAAACGTTGCAAAGCCTGGCCAGTAGCGTGTGCGGACAATATTGCTTGTTTTACCTGTACCATCGATGCCGGGGAAGATCCTTATCTACCATCGTACTGATGTTTGACGAGTACCCCAAGGCCGAGGACCGCGATGTATTCGTATATGACTGGGCCGCCCATCATTTCAATGTACAAGCCCCGTTCTGGGCTTAAGTTCTTTCAATGTACATACGCCCGCTGTTCTGGGCTTAAGTTTACAAGCCCCCTGTTCTGGGCTTCAGTTCTTTCAATGTACAAGCCCCCTGTTCTGGGCTTCAGTTTTCACGTGGTTGTTGTCACGTTGTTGTTGGTCCTGAATAAAAAACAAAAATGAGATCTCACCAAAAAACCCTGTCTTGAGTGTTTTCTATATGAGCATAATGCACGAAACTGGCTTTGAACACCGTATTAGCCAATCAGTGGCCTAGAATGGAGCCAAAGGTAA